>JAJEJO010051211.1:0-32874 GCA_020662805.1 Glaucomys volans
GGCAATGTGTTTTGAAAGGAGTACAAATACAGATGACTGGTGGATTGAACGTGGGGTGTGCAGAATGAGAGGGAGCAAGTATCTTCTGAATGGACCAGCTGCATGTGTGGTATAGGTATGTTCAAAGAAGGAAGACCAGGAACTGGTGTTAGAAGGTACATATCTGATATCAGAATATACAAGAGCCAGTTCTTCTTTATCTCTCTGGAGATTTCTTTATTTTACATTTTTTTTACTTATTTAGTGAAGAATATTTCCTGTTTAAATTCTTTTTATTAAGGCATTAAAGTTATACATATAGGTGGTTCATTTTGACTTATTCATAAACGCATATAACAATTTGCTACATTTTAAATCCCAATACTTCCATTTCCCTTCCCACATCCCTCTCCCTGTTCCCCTCCCACTATTCTTTTATTCTTCCTTTCTTATTTTTAACTGGTGCAATATAATTAATACATAAAATTGGAGGGCATTGTGACATATACATACATGAATGTAGCATGATTTAGTCAATTTCATTCTCCATTTGTTCTCCTTTCCCTCCCTCCTCCCACATCCCTTATCCCCACTTCTAATCTATTGCTTCCCCTTCTATTTTAACAAAATCCTCATTTTAATTTCTTTTTTCTAACTTCTGCACATGAGGTAGATATTTGGCTCTTGATTTTCTGAGTCTGGCATATTTCACTTAGCATAATATTCTCTACTTCCATCCATTTACCAGCAATTGACTTGATTTCATTCTTCTTTATGTCTAAGTTGAACTCCACTCTGTGTGTGTATTACATATATATGTATATATGTACATTTATATGCAATACGTATATATAAATTACACTTCCTTTATTGATTCATGTGTTGATGGACACCTAGACTAGTTCCATAAACTTGGCTATTGTGAGTTGCACTGCTGTAAGCATTAATGTGGCTTTATCACTATAGCATGCTGATTTCAGTTCTTTTGGATATCAAGGAGTGGGAGAGCTGAGTCATATGGTGGTTCCAGTTCTAGTCTTTGAAGAAATTTCCATACTGCCTTCCAAGTGGTGGTACTAACTTGCAGTCCAGCCAACAATGTATAAACATAGCTCTTTTCCCACATTCTCACCAGTAATTATCATTGTTTGTATTTTTGATGATTCTCATTCAAACTGGGGTGAGATAAAATCTCAATATAGTTTTGATTTGCTTTTCCCTGATGGTTAAGGATGTTAAAAGTTCTTTTTCATATATTTGTTAACTATTTATATGTCCTTTTTGTTTTGGAGATGTCTATTTAGATATTTTAATTGTTTATTGAGTGGGTTATTTTTGGTGTTGTTTTTTGAGTTCTTCATATATGCTGGTTATTAATCCCCTGTCAGAACAGTAGCTGGAAAAGATCTTCTTCCATTCTGTAGGCTTGCTATTCATGCTCTTATATGCTATGCAGAGGATTTTTAACTTAATCCCATCTGACTTATTGATTCTTGGTTTTCTTTCTTGACCCTAGAAGTCTGATTAAGGAAGTTGGTGCCTGCACCAATGTGCAGGAGTGTTGCCCGTATGTTTCTTCCATTGCTTGCTGAGTTTTTGGGTCAAATTTCTAAGTCTTTGTTCTATTTTCAATTGATTTTTGTGCCCCATGAAAGAAATGGATCTAGTTTTATTCTTCTATATATTAGAAATCCAGTTTTCCCAGCACCATTTGTTAAAAATGCTATCTTTTCTCCAATGTATGCTTTGACACCTTTGTTAAGAATCAGATGGCTGTATGTATGTGGATTTGTCTCTGTGTCTTCTAATCTATTCCCATCGGTCATCATATTTGCTTTTGTGCCACCACCATGGTGTTTTTGTTACTTTAGCTCTGTAGTATAATTTGATATCATGCATTGTGATGCCACCAAATTCACTATCGCTGCTCAGAATAGTTTTGGCTATTGGATGTTTGATTGTTCCATAAAAATGTTAGGACTTTTTTCCTTACTTTTGTGAGGAATGTCATTGGTATTTTGGTAGGACTGCATTGAATTTGTAGATTACTTTTGGTAATGTGGCCATTTTGAAAGGCATCCTCTGTTGATCCATGAACATGATAGTCTTTCCATCTTCGAAGGTGTTCTTTATTCTTTCCTTCTTCAGAGTTTTATAACTTTCATTGTTAAGGTCTTTCAATTTCTTAGTTTTTTTTCCTAATTATTCTGGAGGCTAACTTATTTGGGGTAGTTTTCTTAATTTCTTTTTTAGCACATTTGGTTTTGGAGTATAATAATGTTACTGATTTTACTATGGTGATCTTGTATCCTGTTACTTTGATGAATTTGTTTATCAACACTTCATGTCTTCTCATGTAGGCTTTTTTTGGGGGATGGGGATGTCTCCTACATATAGATCATGTCTTCAGCAAATAGAAATAATTTAATTTCTTCTTTCCTGTTTGCATACCTTTAATTTTTATCCTTAACTGATTGTTCTAGCTAGTTTCAAGAATTACATTGAATAGGAGTGGTGAGAGTGAATATCTTGTCTTGTTCCTGATGTTAGAGGAGGTGATTTTGGTTTTTCTATATTTAGTAATGGTGTTAGCTTTAGGTTTGTTGTATATAGCTTTGTGATGTTGAGATAAGTTCCTTCTATCATTAGTTTCTTCAGTGTTTTTAACATGATCAAGACCTCAGTGTTTTTGAAGTCTTTTCTACATCTATTGAGATGGTCATGCAATTTTTGTCCATGATTCTATGTAATGATTTATGTTTATTGGTTTCTACATATTGAATTAACTTTGCATCACTGGGATTAATCTAACTTGATTATGGTGTAAAATATTCTTAAAGTGCTTTTGAATGCAGCTTGCTAATATTTTATTAAGGATTTCTGCATCTATGTTCATCAGGGATATTGTTCTGTGATTTTCCTTCCTTGATGTCTTTTTATCTGATTTTGGTATTGGGGTGATACTGAATTAATTTTACAGAATTAATTTGGGAGTATTCCTTCTCTTTCTACTTCATGGAATGATTTGAGAAGTACTGGCATTAGTTCTTCTTTAAAGATCTGGTAGAATTCAAATGATAATTCATCTGGTTCTGGACTTTTCTTTCTTATAAGACTTTGTAATTTCTGCTTCAAACTCATTGCTTGACATTGTAAGTTTGCTTGTTTTCTACACCCTTTTGGGTCAATCTGGGTAGGTCACATATTTCGAGGAATCTGTCAGTATCTCATAGACTTTCCAATTCGTTGAAATATAAATTTTCAATATTGCACCTAACTATCCTCAAGATTAACAGAAAGGCCTCTGATATTATCTTCTTTTTCATCTCAAATTTTGTTGAATTGTGTCTTCTGTTTCTTATGTTTAGTCTGGCAAGGGGCTTACCTTGTTTATCTTTGCAAAGAAAAATTCTTTCTTGCATTGATCCTTTGTATTTTTTATTCTCTATTCCATTAATTTTGATTTTGGTCTTAATTATTTCCTGAATTTGAAATTAGTTTGTTCCTAATTTTCTAGAACTTTGAGATGTAGCATTAGACTATTTATTTGTCAGACTTTTCTTAATGTAATCTCTTCAAAGAGGTCACCCCAGCCATCCCCACATAGTGTTTACCTGTCACCCTCAGTTACTCTTTCTCATGTTCCCCATTTTCTTCTCTGTTTTTATAGGGTGTATCATATTCTTCAGTTATTTTGAATAATTTGGTACTGATCTATTCTGTTACATCACTAGGCTTTAAGCCCCATGAGGGTAGAATCCTTTATTTCTTATGATCTAGGTTGTCCCCACTGCTCAGAATTATGCCAGATAAATTTGAGATGTTCACAATTGGAGGTACTCAATTTTTTAATGACTGAAAAAAATCTCTTTGTCAATGTTCTAGGTGATGAAATCTTTAAGTACTGAAATGCATATTTTCTTGTGAAAAATATTTCCTGAAATTCTGGTCATTCATGTGTACTCCAAATAGTTCACTTTATGCAATTCTGTTATAATATGTTTATTTGTTGGAGCTAGTGCTGTACAGTACCCTAAGTTTATGAGACTAATTGAGTAACTTCCAGATTTCTATTTTGTTCTTTTAGTGGAAAAAAGAAAGACCTCCCAAAAAATTTAACAAATTTTCACAAGCCCAAAGTATAGGGCTTGTTGTTTTGGAGTTAGAACATTATAATTGAAGTCCCCTACCAACCACCTCTTTAACCATGTGACCTTTGACAAAGCCCCTTAATATTTCTTAGCACAAATTTCTTCTCTGTGAAATAGAAACAGTAATGTCTAGCACCATGGGGGGGCTTCTGGATTTAGTGAGATGGGAGTGGAAAGTGACTACACATGAGTTAATCAATCAGTGCGTTCATTTGCATTGTTGAATTGGCTCTTGGCCTGTTGCCTGTTGAGTTCTCAGAATGGAGACTCTGAGATGGACATCAGCTGGCAGGGGATGTTTTAAGGAATACTCAGGGGATCAATACACATGTAAAGGAAAGGAAGGAAGTGCTGCTAGGAAGAGGGAAGGCTGCAACACTTCACCCCGAAGGTCTCAGTTTCTCAGCAAGAGGTGTAAGCTGTGATGGCTGCCTGGAGTTGTCCCTGTTAAGGTCAGGGGGACAGGTCATTGTTCCCCTCAGTGGATCAATCTCTAGCATGGCTCTCATAGGGAGGGTTCTGCATCTCAGAAGAGGTATCTCTCTTTATTCTAGGAAATTCCTGTAGGAGGCTGAAAGTTGGGATCACCTGCCAGGCGAACACACAGAAACTGGAGAATAGGAGGGGTCTGGATAAGGAACCACAGACTCTACAGTGTCCTGGGTTCTAATAGGTGTCCATAAACAGATCTTTCATTCAGCAAATACTTAGTGCATTGCATTCCTGTTGTATTCCAGGTATTGGGTACTGAGAACCCTATGATGATTCAAAATCTGTTCCTGCCCCAGGGTTGTTCAGAGTGGTACATGAGAGACAGATGCATACAATGTTTGTCCTCGACACATCCACAAGCTGAACAGAAATCAAGGAAGGCACAGTGGTAATAGCTCCAACCTCAGATAGAAGGAAACCTTAGCCTCATTTCCAAATTTTCTTTCACCAAATACTTTTGTGTCCTGTGGCACTTTGAAATTTCATCTCCTCTTTCAATTTTCAATAATAGCTACATAACAAGAATATCATTATTTAGTGACTACATAAATGGCATAAAATTTCCCATGTGAAAATAATTAACCACTCCAATGGTAGTCTAATAATCATTGGAAGGAATATGAAACTCAAGCATAAGAATCATTGATCTAAATAATCAGTTGCTAAAAGGAACACAAAAGGATACATGAGTAATGAGATGGTTGACCCTATGCCACAGACAGTATTTTAAACTAGAGATTTCCCTATGATGGCTGTAATTAAGGATACCTTTCTGGACCTATACTTTTTGGGTGTGCAAAAGTCGCATACACATTGTGAAATCAAATCAATGGATGTTAGCCAAACTCCATCATCACAGCCTTTGGGGCTTTTTGTTCTGACCATCACAGATATGGCTAATATCAAAAAAAGGGAACATTTTGTGTTTTTGAAATATGAGTGCATATAAAAGACAGCAGGTGGCTGAAATTGGATGCAATGCTCAAATTTTAATTAAAACCATCAATGCAATTGCTAATGATATGAATATCAACAGTTTGTTGAAGGACTTAATGACTGAGGTCAGGAAGAAAGCAGCATAAATGGATAGATTATTGGAGCTATTTTAGAATCATAAAAATCCAAACATAAGAGAGTCATCTGCTCTTGAGCATGCCTTTCCCCAACTCCTAGGTAGGTCTATGAGTCCCTCCCAGGTAGTCACATAACACTCTGTCCATACCTCTATTTATGTCCTCCCCTTACAGAGAAAAGTTATGTGAAAATTGGGGGCATCTCTCTGACTCTCCATGGGGATTTAGTACATGGAATGATTAGGACCATTATATCAAAGTCCTCTGGCGATCCTTCTGGCTTATATAATTATTATGAAGCTATAACAATATTATTTTTAGGAGCTTGCTATATATCAGTTACATTTAGGACTTTAAATATACTGCTTTTTTCCATCTACATAACAGACTTCTAAGGTAGGGATTACTGTTTTTTAAAACTGTTTTAAATAATTTTGCAGTTGAGAAAACTGAGGATCAGAAAAGTGAAGTAACTTGTTCAAGGTCACAAAGCTAAAGCAAGGTGGCACTAACATTCACCTTTAGGCTCATATGTATTCAAAAGTGTTCACCATTGGTCTTGAGCTACTTGAGGCTAGATAATAAAGTGGGGGTAAGTCTTAACACTATTTTTCTTAAGGAGTGGTTCATGCAAGCCTCAGAAGCAGAATTATTGAGAAAACACTTTCTTTTACCCCACGTTTCTCAACTTTAGCATTATTGACATATACCTTTGTTTTTTTTTTTTTAAAAAAAGCATTTTTGTGCTTTATAGGTATTTAGTTCTATCACTGGCCTTACCCATTGTGAAGCCACAGAGCTCTCTCAATTGCAAGTCTGAAGCCTCTCCGCAATGCTAAACATCCCTCGGGCAGGGGAATTGTGCTGTCTTGAGAACCACTTGTCTATACATAAAATACAAATTTGTCTCAACATCTCTTGCAAGAGGACTATGAATGTGCGTGTGTGTGTGTGTGTGTGTGTGTGTTTGTATTATAGGATTCTCTCCAGTTTGATTATAATGAACTCCACCAGAAACTGAAGTGAGAAAAAGAGATTTAATGAGTTGCTTAAATGTTGTAAAGTTAATATTTAAGCCAAACCGGATCAGCACTTTCTTGGAACAAAATGTGAAAATGAAAGACAAATACAAAGTCTGTGCAGAGGGGTTTCTGTGCTGTGTGAATCAGGCCCTGGGGTCCCACTCCACTAAACTTTACAGTGCACGTTTTCTTAATGGCAACCCGGGAAACTAGACTCTAATACTGCCCCCTTGTACACAAAATTTCAGATCTCTTAACAATACAAAAAGGAGCCATTGTATGCCTCACTCCAGTGTAAATTATACCATAAATATTCATTAAAACACAGGTCTGGGAACATATGCTTCCTTTACAGATGATGAGGCATGAAGCAATCACAGCTGCTTGGATTAGATTATAGGAAGTACACCATATTGAGGAAGGAGTGGAGATGGATCTTCTGGAATGTCTTAGGGGGATGGGTATTGACTCTGTATCAGATGTATGGTGTGCAAATATTTCCTCCCACTCTGTAGGATGCCTTATCTTTTTGTGGATTGTTCATTTTGCTGTATGTAACTTAGTTCCATGTAATCCCACTTGCTCAGTTTTGCTTTTGTTCCTTGTGCTTTTGGTGTCATATCCAAAAATCCATGTCTGGGACCGATGGCAAGAGCTTTTCTCCTTTATGTCTTCCTCCAGGAGTTTGATGATTATAGGTCTTATGTTTAAGTCTGTAATCCATTTTGAGTTCATTTTGCATGTGGCAAAATAAAAGACCAACTTCGTTCTTCTGTAGGTGGATATCCGCTAACCCCAGCACCATAGACTGTCCTTTCTCCGTTGTGCATTCTTGAAATCTTCACTGAAAATTAGTGATCACATGTTCAGGGTTTACCTCTGGGCTCTCCATTCAGTTCCATTGTCTGTATAAATTTGTTATGATTTGTTGTACCTGAGAGTAGAGTGCATTCATACAATCTTTGTTCTTATGCCAGCAGGTACTGTTGTGCTTCCTATGTCATAATAGTACGTTATTAAATCAGAGAGTAAGATACCTGCCTCCAGATTTGTTCTTCTTGCTGAATACTTCTTTGGCTACATGGAATCTTTTGTGATCATATGAATTTTAGGGGTTTTTTTCCCTACTTCTGTGGAAAAAATGTCATTGAAATTTTGATAGGCTTTGCAATGAATCTGTGGATGGCTTTCAGTAGTGTGGTCATTTTGACAATATGAATTCTTCCAGTCCATGAATATGGGTCTCTTTCTATTTGTGTCTAATTTAGTTTCTTTTATAAATTCTTTAAAATCCAAACTAAACAAGGAACTAATTCAGCTGAATAGAAAAGGAAAAAAGAAAAAAAAATAAAGAAAAGAAAAACAAGTCAAATCAAAATAAAGGGTAGTCGAGGGACCTGAATAGATACTTTTTAAAGGAAGGAATGCAAATGTGCCAATAAAAATACTCAACTTGACTAATCATCAGAGAAGTACAAATCAAAACTACAAAGAGATACCACATTTCACTTCTTAGAATGGCTACTATTAACAACAACAACAACAAAGATAATTATTGTCAGTGAAGGTTGGATAAAAGGGACCCTTTGACATTTTTGATGGGAAAGCAAACTGGTTCAGTTGTTATAGAACATAGTCTAATGATTCCTTAAAAAGTTAAACATAGGCAGGCATGGTGGCACATGTCTGTAATCCCAACAACTCAGGAGGCTGAGGTCAAAGGATTACAAGTTTGAGGGCAGCCTGGAGAACTTAGTGAAATCCTGTTTCAATAAATAAATAAATAAATAAAAATAAATTTAACAAAAGGGCCAAGAATGTAGATCAGTGGTCAAATCCCCAATACTAAGGAAAAAAATTAATTGATCTAGCAGTCTCACTTCCACTTAGAACTTAGGGGAAGCAAAGTTAGAATTTCAGAGAGAGAGCTGCACTACCACGTTCATTGCAACATTGTCCACAATAGCCTAGATATGGAAACACCCACATATCCAAGGATGGATGAAAAGATGAAGAAGCTGTGGCATAAAGGTGGAATATTGTTTAGTTTTGGACATGAAGGAAATCCTGACATTTTCTATAGCGTGAGTGAGTCTGTAAGGCATACGTTAAGTGAAATAAGCCAAACAGAGAAAGAAAATTATTGCACATTCTCATTTATACATGGAATCCAAAACAGACAAACTCATGGAAACAGAATAGAATAGCAGTTGACAGTGGCTGGGAAGAAGGGGAGTCTGAAGTTCATGATCAAAGTAAAAATGCTTCATTTATGTAAGATCAGTAAGTTCTGGAGGACTGCGGTACAGCATGCAACCTGCTAATGTTTGGGTGTGCCTCCTTGTTTCATGGGTTGAAGACTTGGCCTTCTTTGGTGTGCTGGAGTAGGGGTGGTGGACCTCAAGGAGGCACAGCCTCGTGGCGGGTGTGCCCTTATAAGGGATCCCAGTGGCTTTCTTGCTTCCTCTTTTTGGATGTGATCTTTTCCTTCCCCCTGTGCTTCCACCATTCACCATGGGGTTGGGCTATTTGAGCTTTCAGTCTTCAAATCTGTGAGACAAATAATCTCTTTTCTTTATAAAGTTAACCTGCCAGAGATATTTTGTTACAACCCCTGAAAAATAGACAAATTACAGTGCCCATGTCTAACAATATTATACTGCGTACTTAAAATCTGCTAAAAGGATGGATCTTACATTAAATGCTGTACAAAAAACAAACAAACAAACACACATTAACTTAAAAAGATAAAGCAGGCAAGAGGAAACTGTGTGAGGTGGTGCGTGTGTTTATGGCCTTGATAGTGGTGATGATTTTGTACATGTATACTTATTCCACAATTCCCTGAGATGTATACATTACTTATGTATATTTTTTATTAGTCAATCACAGGTTAATAAAGTCATTTGTTTAAAAAGGAGTGGAGAGTGCAGGAGTAAAGGTGATGCATTTACTGAGATTTTCCTTATGGGATGTGTGCATGGTAGGTACTTAAGAAGTATTAATCAGTTTGGTTATATTTTAAGAAATGAAGGCATTCATTGACTAGTTAATTATTAGCAAAGACCACAAAAACCACTGTAGGTAAAGAGACAGCATTTAGTCCCTGCCTAACTACATGTGCTCCAAAATAATTGTTTGGCTTATTGCATACTTTAATTTCATTTATGATTATCATAACCCCAAAAGTCAGTATATATTTTCTTATATTATGGATTAGAAAGGCAAGGCAGAATGACTTGCCCAAGGCCATAAAACTAATAAAAAGGTGCCAAAATTTGAATGCTAAGTCTGTGAACTCCCAAGTCAATGTTCTTTTGGTTATATTATAGCACAGAGAACGTAAAATGCGATGTCCTTTATGGTAGTTCATATTAGTGTAATTGATGTGCAAAATAATTCACTTTGATAGGGAGGATCTGTATTATGATCTCTAATTACAGATGAGCAAACTAAGTCTCATTCCTATGCCAAAATAAGTGCTTTTTTTTTTTCCTCCAACAAATATTATTAAGCTTCAGATAAGAAGCTGAAAGCTGGGCAGCACTCCTAAGGCCCATATTTTCTGGGTCTGAGCAGCGTAGGTCCTACCTTGGACTCACCAGATTTTAGCTGTGTGAATATGTAAGTGATTCACCTGTATCTCATTTCCTTTATCTGCAAATCGGGAATAATAAAACTGCCCACTTCACTGCGTGAATGTGAAAACTAAATGAGAGAATACAAATAAAGAGCTTATGAGAGTGAGCTGCTCATAATAAAGACTTGATAAATGTTAAGTACAGTTGCTATTTTTATTCTTTGAATCAGTGAATATTCATTGAAGATCCATTTCACACAAGATAACATTCTAACATGGGAGATTCATCAAGTATTTATTGAGCACCTACTATATGCTAGAAACTATTTTAGGTTCTTGGGTTTTATTAATGAACTAAACAGATATGAAGTCCTTCCTGAGCACCTTGTCAAATAAGTCACATACTGTTATTGGACACTTGCCTGACTAATCCCTGCCAACAGTCATTGGTTGTCACTGTGAAATCCCTTTCCCCAACCTCTCCTTCATTGTTCCATCATCCCTTCAAGGTCTTCTGGATCTCAAAGAAGCCAGAACAACAGATGGTATCTCACACACACACACACACACACACACACACACGTGCTTGTGCATTTAATATTCAATCTATGCAGGTACTGGGTTAATGTGCTCATTCATTGTCTCCCATTCAATCCTCTTAATTACCCTGTGAAAGCTGTTCTCTAACAGATGAGAAAAATGAGTCTCAGAGAAGATAAGTAACTTTTCTGAAGTCACACAGCAAACCAGCGAGTAACCCTCTGTCAGTGGAGATAAGTCATCAGGCTCCAGAGACCCCTCACATGACATACATGACATTCTACTGTTCCTTCTCTAGTTCCAGTCAGGCACTCCTGCCAGTGTTCCCTCCAGAGCCTCTTCTTGGGAAACAGCAATGCTTCAGGGAATGGAAGCACAACTCGCCCTATCTTTTCAAAGGCAATGGAGCCCTCTTTGGAAGTGAAAGCTCAATGCTCGCCCAAGATCACAAACTGAGAACTCAAAAAACCATGGTTTGAAGTCAAACATGACACAAAATATCTTCATGTTAGTTTTCCTTTCTGATTTTTATTAGCAACAGTGGGAGTTTGGATCAGGGGAAGAACCTGGTATGAGTTTTCTTTATAAATGATTCCCCCAAAATAACCAAATGAAGGCTTTAAATTTATTTATTTTTATTTTTGCAGTACTGGGGATTGAACCCAGGGAGCTCTACCTCTAAGCCACATCGCCAACCTTTTTTATTTCTATTTTTTAATTTTGAGACAGGGTTTTGCTAAAGTTGCTAAGAATATTAACTGAATTGCCCAGACTGACCTTGAAGTTGCAATCCCTCTCAGTCTCCTGAGTCCCTGTCCCTGGGATTACAGGTGCGCTTTTTTTTTTTTCTATTTTAAAAACATAACTTAATTTTTTTTCTAATTAGTTATACATGATAGTAGAATGTATTTTGACACATCGTACATAAATGGAGCACAACTTCTCATTCCTCTGGCTGTACATGATGCAGAGTCACATTGGTCATATATGTATATAGGGTAATAATGTCTATCATCTCATTCCACCATCCTTCCCACCCCACACCACCTCCCCTTCCCTCATTTCCCTCTGCTCAATTCAAAGTTCCTCCATTTTACCCCAGCCCCGCCCCCCCATTATGGATCAACATCCACTTATCTGAGAAAACACTGAGCCTTTGTTTGGGGGGGGATTGGCTTATTTAGCTTAGCATGATATTCTCCAGCTCCATCCATCTGGAAATGCCATGATTTCATTCTTCCTTATGTCTGAGGAATATTCTATTGTGTATACATAAGGTGAACTTTTTGATGTACTCCCTAAATGAGGTTAGACACCCAGTCAGGGGAATGTATTGGAGTCGAATGACATTCAACAATGTTGAATTCCACATGGTTCCACACTACCTGAGTGCACTGCTTGTGGTGCACCATGGTTAAGGGTTTTTATAAATCTGGAAAGAGTCCTCGAAACACTTTTATTTTTGATTTGTACTTTTTTTTTTTTTTTTTTTGCGGTGCTGGGGATTGAAGCCAGGGCCCTGTGCTTGCGAGGCAGGCACTCTACCAACTGAGCTATATCCCCAGCCCTACACTTTTATTTTTGTATTAAATAGGTTCCTTGGTAGAACACAGACATTTAAAATACATCATGAATTTTATCATCCTATTTTGACACACTAAAATTTCTTTATTAGAAACAAGCCTTAATATTACTCTCAGAGGATACCTACTGGAGAAGACACAGGTCCAGGGATAATTTTTAATTAGCCCAAAGGTACAGAGAAAGTTACAGAATGGAGATCCCAGAGATAATGGGTAAATTGTGAGAGGACAATACCAAGGACAGGTATAACACTGTGCTGCTTAAATTTGAAGGGAGGAAAGGGAAAGAGAGGATTTTATGTGGGTAGGTTGTTAGGGAGAGACAAAGTTTGGGGTGGCTGTAAATTGTGAGAGAATGGGAAGGGAAGATGGATGACACTGGTTACATGGAATCTCATTTTCTATCTCCTGCAGATGTTAATTAAATATGATTTTTGCTTTTTGTGGGTGAACTTCTGGTTTTCCATTCCTTTCAATAATTCACTTTTAATAATGTATTGCCAAAATTAGCCTGAACCACATGGTATTTACTATAAAAGTTATATATAAATAATTCTTAGATGGAGATTAATTATGAGAAGTGAAGCCAAGGATATAAAAGATAACCTAAATGTATTCAATATCCATTCAGTTAATTGCTGTACTATAAGCATTTATTGAGCCTGTACTATGTGCTAGTGTTGTGGTTTGGATCTGAAACAACCCAACAAAGCTTATTTGTTTAGTCCTTGGTCCCCAGGGCAGTAGTGTTCCAAGGTGTGGCTATGGGAAGGTGATAGGATTGTGAAGGCTCTAACCTCATCAATGGATTAATTTATTAATGAATTTATGGCTTGAATAGATATTGGGAGGCTTTAGGAGGTGGACCTCATTGGAGGAGTAGATCCTTGGGGCATTACTTCCTAGTCACCATGAAATTAACTGCTTTGTTCCACCATGCTCTCCCCACCACAGTGTTCTGCCTCACCTCAGGCCCACAGGAGAGAAGCCAACTGACCATGACTGAATCTCTGAAACTGTGGGCCAGAATAGGTCTTTCTTCCATTTAAGTTATTTATTTCAGGCATTTGTCACAGTGACAGAAAGTTGACTGACCCTGCTAGACATTCTCTTGGAATACAAAGGCAGGATGATTTAGTTTTTAACTTCAAGAAATTAACAGACTAGTTTCCTAGAAATAAAAGTACCACTAAAAAGACAGTGTGACATAGAAATATTAAAAGTATGTAAATACAGTGGGTGGGTTACACTTATGCACACACATATACACATATTATACACATATATTATATATATAAACTGGATATGTATATAAATACATATACATATACCTACTATATATATATATATATATATATATATGTATACATAGTCTCTCTGAGTATGTGTGTGTTTAATTCATAGCCTCATTTTAACCTGAAAATGATGTAGTGAGCAGCTGCATGTAGGAATATGGCTAATTGGCAAACCAATTCACTAAACTACTCTCCCTACCGATGAAATTCTTCTTTCCTCACTTCCCCATTTACTATTTGGACAATTAACCTTTGGACTTGTATATTCTTCTTTCAAGTATGGTTCTCTAGGAAAATGAGGGTAATGGAAAAATTAATACAAAACTGTTTTCAAGTCATTACACTAAACTGGCTTTAAGAATGTGTGGAGAGTATGAGAGAAATACGTTTCTTTTCTTCTTTGTTGAGCATTCTCAAGTTGATTATTGGAATAAACTGAAAATAAGGCTCCTAGCTGATGGAGGTGACATCATTTTAATAGATATTAAATGTCATATGCAAAAAGTTGACAAGCCTAATTGAGTTTTCTCTGATATTAATCAAATTAACTGACATGGGAAGCTTTTAAGCCTAATGAACATAGGCTGCTGTCCAAGCCAGTTATCATCCAAATATATGCAAAGATGGACAGACCTAATTGTGCTTTAGAAACTGGGTGTTTGGATACTTGGAAAGAAGTTTCAATAGAAAGGAAGACTTTGGGGCTTTGTGAATTGTTTCTCGTTACTCATATATCTTTTGCTGCAAGCAGATAATGATTTTGTTGACAGCAAAGATTGCCTTATTTCAGGCCCCCACTAACCAGGGTCTTTAGGATCTAAGTCTGTTTGTCAAATATAATGGCCTCAAGAAAGGTCTGATAAGGGAAAAGATAAATGAAAATAAATTCCTTACAACACTCTTAAAGGTTGGGAACAACCTTATCATTTACTTTTCTTCACATTTTCATTTACTGTAGCTCTTGCTAAGATAGGAAGTATTTCATTCATTTCTGTCTCCAGCATCAAGGGTCCATGCTGGACATGTTTTGCTTAACCCTGCAGATCCACTCTCTATCCCTTCCCACTCTGCTTCTGTCCCAGGTGGTGAATCTTTGCCAACAATATTCACAGTTTCCCTTATGGTCTGGTTTCTGGCCAGTGTGGCCCATAGATGCCCAAGCAGGAGAAGGGAGGGAGGAAGACAAGAGAGTGAGTGTGCTACCCATTCCCAGGCTCCCTTCCTATGGGGTCACTGCAGAGGGCTTCATCCCACTAGCAAAGGCCACTGATTTTCTAGGCAAGCTCTATACCACTTTCTCCTTCCTGGTTTTACAATATTTCTCTTTCAGGCTTAAGGATGGTAACACCTTTGCTCTCATTAGCCCTGGTAACACCTTTCCTTCAAATCATCTTAAATAGTTTCCTCATTAAATTCACTTTGCATCATTTAATTTTAACATGCCACTTTTGTCCTGTTGGAACTGTCACCAATAGATAGGATAAAATGATCTGACCTAGTGGCCAAAGTAGGATGTGCATTGGAAGGGAGGTGGCCATAAGTGAGAAGGCCAAAGATGGGCTATTATACCAACTCCAGAATCTAAGGTACATGGCAGGTCTTATTTTATTTATCTTTGGACTAACTTATTTTATTATTTTTCTGGTAGGTGTGTTGTCCCCTCCAGTCTGTGAGCATCTCCTTAGAAGCAAGAACTTTGTCTTACATTCTCTAACCCTCCCCCACCTCTTCTCTTCCACTGATTCCCTCTTGTTCCACCCTCCCCTGCATCCTGCCCACTGAGATCAGGGCCTATCCAGAAGAACACTGAATATTATATGGTTAATGACTCACTTCCATCCTCTGAAGCAGCCTTACCCTGGCCCTACTATTACCTTGTAATAATATGATCCTGTACCTTATGAAGTGGATTTAGGTTTGAAGGAACAAAGAAATGATTGGATATTGGGGATTGGTAGAAACAGTGTGAACTTTGAAATTGTAAATTAAAGTGCATTATCTGGCAAGACAAAGGCCTTCAAGTTTTTATGAAAAGACTAACTCAAACAGAGTAACTTTCACCAGTGGGAAGGTCAGTTGGTTTGTAGGTTAAGGTTTGTTTTCATCAGGGGCCACAACTTGGAAGAAAACAGCAGCTGTAACATAATCACTCCATAAAGTCTCTTCGCTTTATAATTTACAAAGTACTTTTTATATCCTTTCTCTTCTTTGTTCTCAATTTTCATGATTGAGCTCTTTGAGAGAGAAATAGGACTGGAATTCAGGTTGCATTACTGCCTGTCATTCTAAAACAATCTTCCAATCTTTTAGGCATCAAGTTTGTCTTTCCAAACACACTTGGCTCTAAACGTCACATTCTGCTTAACTACATTGACAAACTTTAGAAATGGTGGCCCTTCGGTTGATTGATAAACTTAGTCCTTCACAGGAAGGCAGCTTGAATGGGTGTCATCACGGAGCTATTATGAGAAGCAACATATTAACATAACATCAATACCTCATTTTAAAAAGCTTCTACTTAATAGTTTTGCATTTAACAAGCTTTACCCACTCCAATTTAATCTTTTCCTTTTCCAGTTACGAAAAGCAAGAAGTTATCTTTGGCATACTGAAGAAAAGCTTCCTCTTGGGGAAGGGAGATGAAAAAGAGATATGGAGACAGAGACAGACAGAGACAGAGACAGCGAAGTCAAGGCCAGCTTTGTAACACACACCAGGTTCCTGTGCCGTTGAAACTCCTCTCCTTGGGAAGTATCTTCCACAGCTGGAAATCTTTGGACTTCTTTTGGGTGCCTGGTACTCCCAAAGCCAGGACTCAAAGTTTCATGCAATATTGGTTTATTTATTTGTGGTTTTAGAACTATGATGCTATAGATAGGGCATAGATGGGACCAGTTCTTGCTTCATTGTGTGTATCAGCAGGGTGACTTTTCTGAGGCTCAACATCCATATCTATGAAATGGAAATACAATGTACCTATCATAGGGCTAAATAGCATTTGAGAGTGCTTTATCTGTGTGCTCCAGCTTATAATTTAAATACCCCAAAAACCTCATATTACAACTTCACAAATTATATGCTATGTTCCATAAATCTGACTGAATTGGGGGAACTTTATTACCTGTGAATATTTAGTATCCTCTTTGCACCTTTTCTACCCCAGGTCCTTCTTAGTTCTTGGCACTTAACCTTCTCTTTTATTGATGAACACCTACCGGCTTTAGAAAATGTCTGTTCTGGTTTGGATTAGGAATGTCATCCAAAGTGTTATGTGCTTGGTTGGAGGCAGGACTTCATGAGAGCTCTGACCATATTAGTGGGTTAATCCATTGGTGGTTATTGGGAGGAGGTAGGTTATGGGGGTGTACCCTGCAATGGCTTGTCTTCACCTGGACCCCCCCTCTCCTCCTCTCACATTTTGTGTTTCCTGAGTATCATGAACTGAGCAGCTTCCTCAGCTACATGCTTCAGCCACCATGATGTGCTGCCTCACCTGGGCCCAGAGGAGTGGACCTGGCTGGCCATGGATTGAGATTTCTGAAATTGTGAACCAAAATAAATCTTACCTCCTTTAAATTGTTCTTTCAGGTATTTGGTCACAATGATGAAAACCTGACTAATTTTTGTCCTTGGCATTTTGTTACCCTGGATGGGACTCACAGAGTTCTCTAAGACAGATCTTGGTCCTTCCCAAGGACACAGACATGCTTCCATTTTCAACTATCTGAAACTCTATTGTCGATGACAATGTTTGGTTTTGTTTCTTTTTCACCTTGGATGTGAGGGGATATAAGTAAAATAGATACTTGTGATGATTTAGTTCAGAAATAGATCTATATTTTAATTGTTGTTGCAAACAAAAACATCTTCTGAATTTACTTGATAGTATTTGTCTTTGCATTCTTTGAACTGTTCAAAGCTGAGGAAGATTATGGTACGATTCAATCTCCTGGGGGATATAGATTTGCTTCTAGGTAGATATCTGAGATGCCCTAGAAGTTATTCATTCTCCCTTAGCCTAAAGATATATTTAATGTTTGGTAAGAGATGGTCTTTGCTCTACTGAATGTGACCATTAACTGTGTGAATCCCCCTGGGATTCTTTTTCTTTATGCCTACAATGGGGAAAATGAATCTACCTCCTGGTATTATGGTGAAGATTAATAAGTCACTCATTCATATAGTAAACTGATCTTCTAACTTCCCTGTGTTTGACTCTGAGCTTATTGAAAACACAGGATAAGTGAGACCATGACCCAGCCTTGCAAGATCCAAAACTATAGAAAAGTAGAAATATAACCAATGGCACCATCAGGACCTCTTATCTGAGTGCTGTGATAAAGAGGAGTGTATTAGGGGGACTCAATTCACCTAGCTCAGGAAGGGAGGGGTCCTGCCTGATGAGAAGGTCCTGAGATGCCTGTGAGCCAATGCAAAATTCTGCAGGCACAGTGAGCTGGACTCAGGATGTAAGGAACTTAACTCAGAAGAAAGACTGTGGTCTTTGAAAGGAGGTAGAGGCTGTGAATGCAGCAAGTAGCTCCATGTCATCCTGTCCTGTCCCACTGACTTGCACAGATTCAGTTGTTAGCCTGCCAGCCTGGATGAGAACTCATGTGCTACCTCTGTGCATTTGCACAATTATTTACTTCTCCAAATCTAGCTTCCTAGCAGTAAAGATGTTATAAAAATACTTCCTGCCTCATGCACTTCTAAGAAGGTGAACTGAAAAATGCCTGGTGTGCTGGTTGGCACAGCACAAGCATTCTACAAGCTATTATCATTTACAACCACCACTAATCATTAATTAATGGCCATGCTAATAATAGCCAATAAAATAAAGTGCTTACTACGTGTCAGACACTGTTCTGAGTACTTTATACAGTTCATTTATTTAGTCCTCTCTAGAACACTATGAAATTGGCCTTACTGTTATCCACGCTGTTATGGATGAGTAAGTTATTTTACAAGTCACACAGGTAAGAAGAGGTAAGCCAGAATGTAATCTGAGAAAGTTGGACTTCAGTATTTATATCATTATGCTCTAAGGTATAAAATGCAAAATTAGAAAAGAAATATTTTACTAAAAACTTTGTAAGTAGTTTAGGAAGAAACATACATGACCCTGCTTCAGCCTCTTGCTTATAGAAGAGACACAAGGGAAATAGGAATGCTTGGAAGGGGTGCTAGAAAATCACTCTGCCAAGTACCCCTGCACAGTTTAAATATCAGTGACAATACTCAACAAATTAATATTGTCAAATGGCCGAACCACCAAAAGTGCTATACAAATTTAATGCAATTCCTATGAAAATCCCAATGATGTTCTTCATAGAAACAGAAAAAGCAGTCATGAAATAAATTTGGAAAAATAAGAGTCCCAGAATAGCCAAGGCAATCCTTAGCAAGAAAAGTGATGCAGGGGCATAAAAATACCAGACCTTAAATTATACTACAGAATTATAGTTAACAAAAATGGTGTGATATTGGCACAAAAACAAACATGAAGACCAATGGAACAGAATAGAAAACACAGAGACATACCCACATAAATATAGCTATCTCATACTAGACGAAGGCACCATAAACATAAAGATAGCCTCTTTGACAAATGGTGCTGGGAAAACTGGAAATCCATATGTAGCAGAATGAAATTGAACCCCTATCTCTCACCCTGCACAAAATTCACTCAAAGTGTCAACAACCTAGGCATTAGTTCATATACCCTGCATATTAGAACAACATATAGGCTCAACTTTCCATTTTGTTAGCTTAGGTACCGAGTTCCTCAGCAAGATTCCTAAAGCACAAGAAGTAAAGTCAAGAATCAATAAATGGGATGGTATCAAACTAAAATGCTTCTTCACAGCAAAGGAAACCATCAAAAATGTGAACAGAGAGCCTACAGAATGGGAGAAAATCTTTACCACCTGTACCTCAGAGAGAGCATTAATCTCCAGGATATATAAAGAACTCAAAAAGCTCAATACCAAAAAATCAAATCACCCAATCAATAAATGTGCAAAGAATCTGAACAGGCACCTCACAGAAGAAGAAATAATGGTCAAAAAATAAATGAAAAAATATTCAACATCTCTAGGAATTAGAGAAATGCAATTTAAAACTCCACTGAGATTCCAACTCACTCCAGTCAGAATGGCAATTATAAAGAATACAAGTAAAAATAAATGTTGGTAAGGATGTGGGGAAAAGGTTCACTCATATGTTGCTGGTGGGACTGCAAATTGGTGCAACCACTATGGAAAACAGTATGGAGGTTCCTTAGAAAACTTGGAATGGAACCACCATTTGACCCAGCTATCCCACTCCTTGGTTTATACCTGAAAGACTTAAAATAAGCATACTACAGTTACATCAGCTGAATTCACAATAGCTAAACTATGGAACCAATCTAGATGCCCTTCAACAGATGAATGGGTAAAGAAAATGTGGTGTGTGTATATATATATACATATATATATATATATATATATATATATATAAAGACACACACACAATGGAATGTTACTCAGCCATAAAGAAAAATGAAATTATGGCATTTGCTGGTATGGATGGAACTAGAGACTGTCATGCTAAGTGAAATAAGCCAATCCAAAAACACTAAAGGCCAAATGTTCTCTCTGATATGCAGATGCTAACCTACAAAAAGGGAGGAAGGGGAGCAGAAAAATAGAAGTTCATTGTATTAGACAAAGGGGAATGAAGGAATGGCAGCGGGGATGGGAATAGGAAAGACAGTAGAATGAATTTGACATAACTTCCCTATCCTCATATATGAATACATGACCACTGTAATTTCACATCATGTACAACCACAGGATGGGATCCTAATTAGAATAAGTTATCCTCCATGTATGTATAATATGTCAAAACACACTCTACTGTCATGTATTAAAAAGAACAAATAAAAAAATACATAGACACAGCAGTGGTTAGCTAGATCAGAACTGCTAAACAACACAACGGGGTTGTGCTTGTCAGCTTCTTGTTACTGCAGTAGTATACCTGAGATAATCAACTTACAGAGAGGAGAAGTTTATTTGGACTCCCAGTTTTGGAGGTTTCTGTCCATGACTGATTGGACACATTGCTTCTGGATCTGCGGGGAGGTAGCACGGTGTAGTAGCATTGCATGTGGGAGGAAGTTACCAACATCCTTACAGGAAAGTAAAAAAGAGAGGAAGAGGAAGAGGCCAGGTTCCCACTATCTCCTTCAAGGGCACATCCCAAGTGACCTAAGATCTTCCGTCAGGAACTCTTGAAGTTTCCATCACCTCCCAGTAGCACCAACCCTGGAAGTAACTTTTAATGCTTGGGCTTTTTGAGAACATTTAAGATCAAAACTATAGTTTGGCTAAAGTCTAGAAGTTTTCAGAATACTGGTAAGCATTGTGTATGAAATGAGAGGTGCTATATCAGCATGTTAGTACAAATGCCAGTGGAACCCACATATGCCAGTAGTCAGTGGTCTGGTCATGCTTTGGGTCTCCTTATACTGTGGACACCCTCTTGACTTGTTAGTCATTCTCTTCTGGGTGGAATCTCTGAAAGAGCATGCCCTGAGAATTCCACTAGCAACCTCATGATTGATTATAATCAGTCCTAATTTTAAGTGCTATTAGTGAAATGAACTTTTTTTTTTGTACTGGAGACTGAAACTCATGGGTGCTTATCCACTGAGCCATATTTTTTAAGTCCTATTTTTATATGTTATTTAGAGACAGGGTCTCCCTGAGTTGCTTAGGGCCTCACTAAATTGCTGAAGCTGGCTTTGAACTTGGAATCCTCCTGCCTCAACCTTCCAAACCACTGGAATTATAGGCATGCACCACCACACCAGCCATGAAATAAATTTTGAATTAAATTATAATAAGAAAACAAATAAAATTCCAAGTTTGTAACTATGAAATATATATAAGAACTGACCCTCAGATTCTATGGGACCCTTATTTGAGCTCTTGGAAAGTTGTCATGGAGCATTATTTATAATTTGCTTCCAAAATAACCTTTTGCAGTTTGGAAATGGCTCAAGTCAACTTGCAATATAGGAGCAATTTGAAATTAATGTTCATCTTTCACTTTTCTATTAAGTTGGCTAAAAACCAATCCAAAAAAATGTTTTTTTTTTTTTTTTTAAAATTTTTTTCCTCTTTATGAAGCAGAGAGAAATGATGAAATCACTGGATCTCTTTGGCAGTGGAAACAGTCAGTGCTGGGTCTTTTGGATTAGAGACAAAAGGAAGTAACATCCCTATTTTGGAAAGGAGTTGGTGCCTAAACATCTTTGCTCCTGCTAAGTTCCCTCTGATTTGTGACTTGGTTTTGACAATGAAAACAGTCTGGTGCAGGAAGGAGCTGTACCCTTCTGATGGAATTTAGAATGTTACCTTCCTACCCTTCAGCACTTAAAAGAGGCAGGGTGACCTTGTACAGGGCATCCAAGGAGAACCTCCCATGTTCCTACTGTGTGCAGCTACCATGGTCTACGTACTGTGAATATGGCAGTGGACAGAGCCATGTGGTCTGGCCCCTGTCCTCATGGAATTCACAGTCTGGCAGACTACAAGTAAGCCAGTGATCTCTCTAAACTTCTCTTTCCTTCACAGGGGAATAAGTGTGACTCTACTCTTTGAGCTCGTGTAAAGGACCTAGCATACTCTACATTATGCTATATGTGAATTCAGTTTCAGTCTTCCTTCACCGCTCACATTGGTTTTCCCATTTGACATTATATTTGGAAACTTGCTCTTTCCTCTCCAGTCCACTAGGTCCTGATTCATCTCCATACTTGAAGCATCTCAGACACACAGCCTACTTTTATATCCCTCCCTGCAGCTGTTTCCCCTGTCCTTGGTTTCTCCCTGGTGTCTGCCACCCCTCAGTGGCCCAGTCTGTTCATATGTTCCTTTGTTCTGATTCAACTCAGGCTTCTGACTTTAAAGGCAAAACAAACCCAGAAGCTCTCATCACCTTAGACATACTGTCCCTGGGTGCCTGCCCCCACTGACATCTTGCCACAAGACTGGTGGTTCTTTTGCATCCTCCTCTTATTTGAGGCTGAAATATCTTGAGCTTTAGGTGTCTAATTTTCTCACTTTATTCTACAGAGATCTCGATTCCTCAAGGAGCTTGACTTGAAAGTTTTCAAGTTATGGATATGAAAAGCACCTGTAGATGTAAGCGTTTAGTCCTGAATCATGAATTATGGGAATCCTAGGAAACAGTTAAATGGTTAGTTAGGAAAACCACTCTGAAGCTATTTGGATCTGGGAAATTGCCCAGAAAATTTCAGAACATAAAGAATTCCAGACTGAATGGAATTCAGTGGTGCTTAATGGCCTATAGGCAGCATAGGCTCTCCAAGGCCACAGCCCTCTTTGCAGGAAAGGGGGAGAGGTGTGGTTTCTGTGTTCCAAGATGGAGGTCACTTGTTTCATCTCTCATGTGTGTTTTCTCATTCACTCACTTGTTGTCGACACATATTCATTTTCTACTCTCCTTGCTGTGGTCTGTCATATGTTATAGATTGACTCTGGCCAGTCAGGCTTAGTCCTGGCCCTCATGTAGCTTAAATCCCAAAAAGACAATATCTGCATAAACAGATTCATGTACAAAAGTGGATTATGATTCGGATCCTGGATTTAGTTCAGAATGCCCTGGGCTTCCATGCCAACACTGCGGTTCACTTTTCAATGGCCTGTGGGAGTCTCCTCTCCTCCAGGTCTCCATGTTCTAGTCAGGAGAATGGAGATGCTGATAAGGACTCAAATGCTCTGGACTTAATAAGATGTGATAACCAATATACCAGTGCTGTTGGTATATTTTCTACCTCCATTAGCTATTTTGGCTCCATTGAGACTAGTGTAAAAGTGTTTCATAAGCCAGGGCATGTTACAGGAAATGTTACAGGAAACTCTGTTGAATTCTGATGACCTTAATTCCATTTTATCAGCTGACTCTCTAGAAGAGGGGGAGGAGAGGTAGCCCAGCAGGCAAAGAGAGTGTTCTGTGTTTGATAAACAGAATGCTCATGAGTGGTCAACACTTCTAAGCTAGTCTTGGTTAAGCGCCTCAAGTATCCTCAGAGATGATGTGATCCTTTGCTTTACAAATGCTTTATAACTTTGAAACCACACCTGCAATGGACAGTTACTTAGAAGCACCATAAGTCCCAGGGAGACTGAGACAAAGGGGTTTGATGTACCAATCAGATGGAGGAAGAAACAAGATCCAGCTAGTTTGTGAGTTAAGTCAAAGGCTAAGCATGGGCTATGACCTTCTGTGTCAGGGCTAATTCTGATGCACTGAATGGCCTCCCGTGGGCTTCCAGTGGGTGATATTTTTAAGTCAGAGGGGATCAATCATTACTGAGAGTTTTGCAAGTTTCAAATACTACCACCATCATCTCCACAGAGGGTTAGTAGATCAGAGTGAGTCTTAGTTGGGTTTTTTTCACAAGTCTCAACCAACATTAGTCACCACACTTCACTTTGGGTTAGTAGAAGCTCCTTCCCATCTCCTGGGGAGAACTCCACATCTTCAAATACCCTTGCCATTCTCCAAGGCTCTTGAGCTTTCTGAACAGGGGAAGAACAGCAACTGGATTTCTTTTCTGCACCCTACCCTTCCTCAGCCATCTTTCCCCACTTTGATATTCATCGGGTAGCCCAGAGGTGTTCTTGGTAAACATTGAATCATTTGCTAGAGCCCATCACCCCACAAGTGTTTCCTCTCTTGTGAATTCTGAGTGCCTTTGCAAAATGCTTGCTAAATAAGTGAGAATATGATAATTGCCTACTCCCATTTGTAAAAGGCTCGATGGCAGGTGGAGTTAGTAAGGCAGAGCACTCAGGCTCAACAATAACTGTAAATATTATTTTCTCCTCTTTGGATAAAATAACAAATACTTTCCATTTTTCAGATAAATGCTATCAAGAGGATGTTAATTGGCATGAGCGTATCTTATTTATTATCTTGATAGCAAATATTTAAAACAGCTTATTTGAGCTAGAATCTTTTCAAAAAGGTATGAATCCTACCCAGGGTGTCATTCTGAACATGGGGTTTCCAGGAGCAGAGGTGTGGTCCAGACACAGATGAGGTGAGACATTGCTTTTCTGAAGATCAAGATACTCTCGGATCCCTATGGAAGGTACCTCCTTCTCAGAGTCAGAATGGCATCTCTATGTCACCCTTCTAATCCTGCTTTAGCAGAGACTGTCAGCTGGGTTGTAGGTAATTCAAAGATGTCCCAGAGGTGAGTGGGGACTGCTGAACTGTCATCCAATTGAAGAACTGTGCAATTTCTATCTTTTGAATTTTGGGTCTTTGTTAAAGGAGGGGCTTGGAATAATTTTCTGCATCATTCTTTTAAGTCGTTCTCTCTTGATCTCTGGGTTTAATCTATATTGCAGAGTCTCATAATGTCACAACCAAATCCAATTCATCTTCTATAAAACATGGGAAAACTAAGCCAATCCCAGGTCAGTGTCTGGTCCCTGGTTAAATAGCAAGTTCATGGTCAGGGCTGGGATAAAAGCCTCTCTTTCTGGCTCTCCTTTAGCAAGATTGCATCTCACCCTGGATTCTAGGAAGTGTGGCTTCCCTGCACCTTCTCTGCTCTCTGCAGTGCCCATCAAAATCCACTCCTTATTCTCTGGCTTAAATCAGAGAATTGAATCTTGTGGTAATGCTGGGTTCCATAGTCATTTTTCAGGTACCCTAAAATAAAGACTGCTGCAATAAAGTAGCAAACAGGTTCTACAAACAGGTCATAGTAGTTTCTTTAGAAAATTATTCTTTTTTTTAGCATTACAGTTTTCAGAATCAAAATACATACATAGTCCCTTATAAACTAAATTACTTAGAAACAATTGTAGTTTCCTCTTTCTAATATATTGAATGACACACATTGCCTCTTTACTTAAAAGATATGCTATTATTCTTACACTTCCCCAGATTAGAGGTGCAGTCTTTTTTTTTTTCCTGTGTAGTTTTTTGTTTGTTTGTTTTTGTTTTGCTTGTTACATTTTCTAATCCCAGAGATGCTTGTCTGGAACATATCAATGCCCAATGAATATTTGTGGAATCAATCAATCAATCTGTGGATGGCACATGTGGCAATATTTGCAATGTGCATGAACTTAAAGTAGAAAAATAGTAGAACAGGAGAGGAGAGTTGATGGATATTGGAAGGGGGTTAGGGAAGGTGGTATGGCTGGGAGTTAAGGGTGGAGGTTCAAGCCTCCAGTTGCACTGCCTCAATTCCTAGTTTAGTTTGCTCTTAGTCATGTGAACCAGGGCAAGTTGAAAAACACCACTGAGATTGTTAATCACGTCTAAAAAGCAGATGGCAATAATAATGCTGACTTCATAGGACCAAATGAGGATTTACATAAGACAACATATGGGAAACAGTACCAGGCATACAGTAAGAGATCAGTATTTTGTTTATTAATTTCCTTGTTCTTCCTCCCAAATAAAGCAATGTAAAAACTAGTTACTTTGCTTAGAGCAAGGCCAAACAAAGATAATTCTGGAGAACCTGGGCACATCACACATAGATGAAAGGTAGGTGATGGGTGTTGGTGTGTGTGTGCATGTGTGCTCCTGAACGGTTGCTTATGATATAACTACTGTCCAGTGGACTCCCACATATTATACAGTCTTTAAGAAAGGTAGGGCTACCTATTTAATCTCCCCATTTTACAAAGGAAAGTACTGAGGCTCACTCATATGGCAGGAAGCTGGAATAGGAATTTTCTCCAATGTCTTCATGTCTCTGTCATCCTGCACTTTACGCATGGTCCTCTCAGGCACAGGTGTGAAGCAGCCTGAAGATGGAGATGAGAGGAACTGTGGGGATGTGCTTTGGAGAGCCCCCTTCTTCACAGGAAGTAAGAGAAAGCCACTAATTGAAAACAGAGTGTGCAGATAAGTCCCATCTGGTCAGGGATGGTGATGGAGGAAAGGAGTCAGAATTTAGAACAGTTGTGGGGGTAATCTGAGAGGGAACTGACATAGGATACAGGATGCCCAGTCTTACTTGAGATTTTCCTTGTGATCTCTTCAGAGGCATGAGGAGGGTAGTTGTCCCAGTCGTGCTTCCAGGACTCACTCTCAGTTGGGTGGGTGAAAGGCAGAGTCATGGGTTCTCTCCCTTAGTAAGGTTCTAATTCCAGAGGTGCAAGTGCCTCAGGAGCTCACCTCTTGTCTGAGGCATGATGTGATCCAAGGGAGAGCTTTCCAGAGGGCCCAGCACACATCCTGAAACCTGGTCCTTGTCAGGTGAAAGGCCTTTGCCAAGGTACATGCTCTGTCCTTAGCCTGTTTCCTTTTTGGTCTTAGGAAGTTGGAATAAAATATTTTTTGTGTCTATTGATTTTTTTCCTGCATTAATTTGCTCAACAAATACTTATATTGTATCATCTATTTACAAAATTTATTTAGATTTACAAAATCTATTTACAAAATGTTTTTATTGTGTCATCTCTTTAAGCTCAAGACAGCACAATGGGATGGATTCTTTTCTCACATTTCACATGTTAGGCAATGGGTCCAGAGAGGGAATTGATTTGGTCACACTGTTAGCAGGTGTCAAAACTGCTTTGACCCCATGATTGCTGTAATGGTTAATTTGAATTGTCAACTTGATTGGATTAAGAGATGCTGATGATTGAGAGGCTTCTGAGTGTGTCAATGAGGGCATGTCTAGGAATGATTGGAATGTGGGATAGTGAACTCAAGTGAAGACCCTCCCTAATGTGGGCAGCACTGCCCAATAGGATGGTGACTTGGATAGAAGAGAAGTTGCAAGAACAAGGAAGCAGATGCAGATGCAAGCTGGACTCTTCTTGAATGGGTTCTTGATTGCTGCTTGGATCACTAACCCTTCTTCACTCTTCCAAAGTGGATTTTGCCAGTGATTCTCCAAGAGGTTTCTAGAAGCCTTGGTCTTGGATTAGGGTAACACTGTTAATCCCTGTTCTTCTGGGCCATTCCCCTCTTGGACTGCAGAGCTACTGATTTTTCCGCTTTCCATCCTGGCCATATGAACTATCCAGCATCTGGTCATGTAAGTTTGTCTAATAAATCCCCTTTCTATAATCACTTCCTGTTGATTCTGTTCCTCTAGAGAAAGCTGATACAATGGCCCACCTGCCCCCTCCACAGGGCCTGTGTCTTGTCTACAATGCAGAGATGATTAGTGGTCTCTGTTCCACCTGGCCTCCAGGGCTGTCAGGACCCATGCAGATTGGTTCCAGTGAAGTCATTCTTGGACGTGGGAGCCACAGTACAGATTCCATGGGATGACTGAGGCCAGACACACATTCTTGTGACTTTGGCCTCCGTTTGTCAGTTTTGTCTATTTGGAGTCCTGTGAGAAAATTCTAAGTTTGAGTTTGAGTCATTTCCAACCCTGAGAGTTGTTACAGTAATTGATTAATTATTATTCCACTAATTTTCCATTTACCTCTGCATAACTTCAGTCTTGCTGTGGTGTGGGCTTTTGAGCAAGCTTTACTATTAGGGCATATGAGTTTTATAAAAACACAGTTTTTCTTTCCTACTGAATCAAAAATACTACATGCTTAGGAAAGAAGGGGGTAAATCTGAGAACAATGGCCTCCTTTAATCCTTTTTGTCTAAGTGTATAATTTTTCATTCCTGAATTTAGAGCTGCCTTAGACACTGCTGTCATCTAAGTTTTGGCTACCTCGGGGATTATTTCAAAAGAGATAATTTAGATTGACTTTTAAGGTGAGTCAGCCCTACCTATGAGTGTGTGAGCAGAAGTGGGACCCAAAGAAGAAAAGAGGGTGCAGAGGGAGTAGAGGGGAGAGGTGGAGGGAAGGTCTCTGAGAACCTGCAGGGCCTCATGCCTTTGACTGCTCCTATACTACTCTAAGTTTCAGAGTGGTCTTTTCTGCAAAGGAGATTTGTGATGCTGCTCCCCTGCTTTGCAGTTCTCCACTGCTTGCTGGTAAAAGTTCAAATGCCTGTACATGACAATCAGGGGCTTTGCAAATCTGAAACCTCAAGGAGGCACTCAGCCCTCCTGCCCCACCTCTGACCTTTCCCCTCTGCCCCACCTCTGATCATTCCCCTCACCATGCCATATAAAAGGCTGCCTTCCCAGGAAGGGGGCCAGGACTAAGCCCCTGGAGGGCTCCCTCATCCTCAGCCGCCAGGTAAACCAACTTGTCCTTGGGGCTTCATCTCAAACACTGCCACTTCAGAGAGTCCTGCGGTGCAGATTTTAACCTTCTTCCTGCACCAAATCATTGCAGCATATGCTTTGGCATTCTGGCAAAACCTTCCTGTGATATCACTTTTGTCTGTTTTGCCTCCTGTTTCCCCCACTAGGCTGTGAACCACAGAAAGAGGGATGACGTTTCCCTTCATCTATGCATCACATGCAGCCTCAGTGTCTTCTGGGCACTTCCTTTTTTGTTGCTGCCATTTTGTTTTTACAGTGCTGGGAGCCAACCCCGGGCCTTGCACATGTTAGGCAGACGCTCTACCATGGAGTCACATCCCCAGCATCCCTAGTATCAAGGAAAGCCATTCAATAACTATTCAAGATGGGTGTAAGAGAGGGAGGAAAGAAGAAAGGAAGGGAGAAGGGAGGGGGGAAGGAAGGTGGTCACTGAGTGAGAATCAGGTTTTCCTGGGAGGCCCCAGGGCCTGTGTCAGGAGTATGCAAGAGCATTAGAGGTGCTGCTCTCCGGTGCTCACAATAACCCTGCAAGGGGTTTGTTAATATTTCCCTTCTTGGGTGAGGAAATGGATGCTCCTGTAAATGCCACATTTTGTCCATGGCTGCCATCTAATACTTTTGAGTTGGGATGGGGATTCACATCTGGCTGGGCCCATGGAGTTATCTAGTTCCCTCCATCCAGCTAGCCTCTCAGATGCTGTCTCCCTTCCTGGGTCTTTCCTCCCATCCCTGCCTGAGCAGAACTATTCTCATGAAAGCCCAAAACCAACAAAATGACTCCCTCATGGACTATGAACACACTACTGGAATGATTAAGGTGAAACCATAAGGTTAGAAAGAACAGGCTCCACTTCCTCCTTCATCCGTGTAACAGTGGCAACAATAAAAACTAGTAATAACCAAACACTGCAATGTTAAGTTTGTATGTCAACTTTACTGGGACATGATACCCAGATATTTGGTCAAACATCATTACAATTTTCTGTGGAGGTGCTTCTTAAATGAGATTAACATTTAATTGAGTAGAAATTGAGTAAAGCAGATGACACTCTATAACATGGGTGGGAACCCCCAGGCACTTCAAGGCCTAAACAGAACAAAGACTAATATTTCCCAAGCAAGAAGAAATTCTGAAAACAGACTGCCTTTGGACCTAGAACTCACATGGCCCATAGGTCTCCAGGTCTCCAGATAGCCAGTAACCCTGTGGATTTAGGGTTTGCCCCTCCATAACCTATACATTCATGGGAATCCATTCTTTAAACTCTCTCTCTCTTTCTCTCTCTGTCTGTATATATTTTTAGTACCTGGGGTGAACTGATTCCCAAACCCCCTGGATACCAAATCTGAAGATGTTCAACTCCCATATCGAAAATGACATGGCATTTGCAAATAATCTCTACATGCTTCTATAGAACTGAGATGGCAAGAGTACCTACCTCATCATCACTTGTCCTAGGCCTATCATGAGGATGAAATGCCTGGGTACAGGTAAAGCCCTCAGAATGGTGACAGACACACTGTACACACATGATCAGTCAAACCTGTAATTATTTTCTATTGTAGTTGTCCTGAAAGTAACCCTGTGGTTCTCAATGGGAATTGGGGTAGAAGGGAGTATGATTTTGTTTCCCAGAGGACATCCGGTAATGTCTAAATGTTTTTCTTTGTCACTACTGGAAAGGGAGGAATGCTAATGGCACCTAGTGGTAGAGGGATGCTGCCATGTATCCTACAATTCACAGAATAATTCCCACAGCAAACTCTCAATAGTGCTGACCCAAACTATCAATAGTGCTGAGGTTGAAAACCCTGAAGTAATCCTACAAATTAGGTATTATCACTCCTAACTTCCAGACAAAGACACATAGATTAAGGAATACAGCCAAGTGCACTCAGTTAGTAACACAAAATGATTTTATGTGAGAATATGACCCTGTTATGGTTTGGATGTGAGAGGTCCCCCAAAAGTTCATATGTGAGACAATGTAGGAAGGTTCAGAGGAGAAATGATTGTGTTGTGAAAGTCTTAACCCAATCAGTTAATTAATCCCTGATGGGATTGATTGAAGTGGTAGAGTGTGGCTGGAGAAGATTGGAATTGGGGTGTGGTTATGAGGTATATAGTTTGTATCTGGAGAGTGGAGCCTCTATCTCTCTGCTTCCTGATGATGTGAGCTGCTTCCCTCTGCCACACTCTCCCACCACGATGTTCAGCTTCACCTGGAGCCCCAAGGAATGGAGCCAGCCTTCTATGGACTAAGACCTCTTAAACTGTGAGCCCTCAAATAAACCTTTCCTCATCTATAATTGTGCTGGTCAGATCATTTAGTCACAGCAGCAAAATAGCTGACTAAAACAGGTCCCAAGGATGTTACTGGGGCCTTATGAGACTGTGAATGACAGTAGCACCCCAGTGTCTTTGTGTGGTTGAATTACCTTTCTAAATGCTAGGGCTATAGAAGAGCCTTGGGCCAGTGTTTTTCTTGAATTTCAATTGAAGTGAGATCCAGGATAATGCCATTCGCTGGTGAGCTACTCTTCCGAGAACCAGTGGAGTCACACTCCAGTCATGAAACTCAGTCCCTTCAGACAAAGCCAGGGACATTGTTGTTTTCTGAGAAAACAAAAATCTATACAGATTAGAGTGTGGACTTCAAAGCATGTTTCAAGCCTTGCACAAGTGAACAACAGGAGCTTATTACTATTTTTCCAGTCATAACACACTACACAACACTCTTTGAAACCCACTTCTCATTTTCCTGTTGATTCTTTGGTGATTTCTAAACTATCACTACTCCTTTGGAAACTGCCAACTGGGTGGAAAATTTATAGAGATAAAAACCAAAACTTTTGGTAGTATGATCATTTGAAAGTATTAATTCTGCCTATCTAAGAATGTGGGAGATCTTTCCATCTTCTAAAGCCTTCTTCAGTGTCTTTCTTTAGTATTCTGCAGTTTACATTGTAGACGTCTTTCACCTCTTTTGTTAGATTGGTTCCCAAGGATTTCTTTTTTGAGGCTGGTGTGAATGGGATAGTTTTCCTAATTTCTCTTTCAGCTGATCCATCATTTGTATATAGGAACGCAATTGATTTATGTGTGCTAATTTTGTATTCTGCTATTTTGATGAACTCATTTATGAGTTCTAGAGATTTCTGGTGGAGTTTTTTGAGTCTTCTAAATATAGGATCAGGTCATCAGTAAATATAGTTTGAGCTCTTCTTTTCCTATTCATATCTCATTAATTTCTCTCTTTTGCCTGATTGCTCTGGCTCGAGTTTCAAGAACTATGTTGAATAGAAATGGTGAAAGAGGGCATCCCTGTATTGTTCCAGCTTTTAGGGGGAATGCTGTCAGTTTTTCTCCATTTGGAATGCTGTGGGCCTTGGTTTCATGGATAACACATTTACAATGTTGAGGGATGGTCCTATTATTCTTACTTGCAGTGTTTTAAACATGAATGGATGCTATATTTTTTCAAACTTTTTATGCATCTACTGAGATAACGATGTGATTCTTGTCCTTAAGTCTATTTATGTGGTGAATTACATTTATTGATTTCTGTAAGTCGAACTGATCTTAATATTGTCAAAATGGGTATACTACAGAATTAACATCCACAAATCAATTGCATTCCTATATACCAATGATGAGTCAGCTGAAAGAGAAATTAGGAAAACTACCCCATTCACAATAGCCTCAAAAAAACATTAATACATGGGAAATAATCTAAAAGATGTGAAAGACCTATACAATGAAAGCTGCATAACACTAAAGAAAGAAATTGAAGAAGACCTTTAAAGATAGATCTCCCATGTTCTTGGATTGGCAGAATTAATATACTCAAAATATCCATACTACCAAAAGTTCTAGACAGATTAAATGCAATTTTTTTTTTTTTTTTGGATTGGAGA
>JAJEJO010051211.1:33274-107231 GCA_020662805.1 Glaucomys volans
CTAAGGAATCTCCACACTGCTTTCCAGAGTGGCTGCACCAACTTGCACTCCCACCAGCAATGTATGAGTGTACCCTTTTCCCCACATCCTCATCAACTCCTGTTGTTGCCTGTGTTCTTAATAAAAGACATTCTAATTGGGGTAAGATGAAATCTTAAAGTGGTTTTGATTTGCAATTTCTATTACTATTCCAATGATATTCTTCATTGAAATAGAAAGAGTAGCTAAGAAATTCATTTGGAGAAATATGAGGCCCAGAATAGCCAAAGCAATCCCGAGCAAGAAAAGCGAAGCAGAAGGTACCAATACCATACCTTAAATTATACTTCAGGGTTATATAATCAAGGGATTTAAAATCAGCATACTATAGTGACACAACCACATCAATGTTTACAACATCACAATGCACAAAAGCTAAGCTATGGAATCGATCTAGGCACCCATCAACAGATGAATAAAGAAAGAAAATGTAGTTTATATGCAATGGAATATTACTCAACCTTAAAGAAAAATGACTTTATGACTTCTGCCATAAATGGATGGATCTGGAGACTATCATGCTAAATGATATAAGCCAAGCCCAGAAAAAAAAAAAGGAAAAAAGGTTGATTGTTCCCTTTGGTATGTGGCTACTGACAACAACATGGTTGGAGGGAAGAATAGAAGTTCAGTGGATTTGACAAAGGGGAATAAAGGCAAGGGAGGGGAGATAGGAATAGTAAATACAGTGGAATTAATCTGGTATAACTTTCCTATGTATATATGCAAATGCATAGGAGTAAATACCTTCATCAGGCACATCCACAAAACTGGGATCCTAATTAAAATAAGATATACTCCATGTTTGTATAAATATATCAAAATAGACTCTACTGTCAAGTATAACTAAAAAGAACAAATAGAAATTAAAAACAAAACAAAACTTTTCAGATTATGAACTTTGGCTAGTCATATTAACTTAATTAAGTTAACAAAGACAACCAAGCATGTAAATAAACCTATAAATAAAACATCAACCTGTAATGAAATAAAATTGAAAATTTGTTAGCATGATGATAGAGATTGGGTTTGTGGTGAGCAGGGTTGGCTCACCACAAAGGGACCATGTGACTTTCTTTCCAGAACTAAGCATCACTTTATATGAAATGCACATGCTAGAATCACCATGGAAAACTGTTGGGGAAGGGATCAAAAGAGAGGTGGACATGACAGGTGTTTTTTACATAAAATTGGAATACCTGCCTTCTAGTTACATTCCCCACGAGGGCCCAGGGGAGCTCCTGCGAATTAGAGTGAAAGAAAATGCTCTGGGCACAGGAAAGCCGGTATCGAAGCTCTCTGAAGACTGGGTGTTTTAGTCAATTTGTTTCAGTGGTTTTAGACCATAGGAGGTTGGCTTCAATCCTTGGGGCTCAAGGTAAGGCTGAGGAGTGTGGTAGAGGGAAGCAGTTCACACCATGATCAGGAAACACACACACAGAGAGAGAGAGAGAGAGAGAGAGAGAGAGGGAGAGAGAAGTCGAGAGGTCTCTACTTGCCAGGTACAAATATATACCCCAAAGCCACACTCCAATTCTCACCCTACCATTTCAGTTACCACTCAGTTAACCCCACCAGGGGATTAATCCACTGATTGGGTTAAGACTCTCACAGCCCAATCATTTCTCCTCTGAACCTTCTTGCATTATCTCACACATGAGCCTTTGGAGGACACCTCACATCCAAACCATAACACTGGAACTAAGGGGAACAGAGGCTATTACAGAACTGGATTGCCTAGTTGGGAAAAGGAAATCAGAATAGTGAAGGCAGGTGGCAGCTTTGTACTTCCAGAAGTAAGTGAGTCCTTCCTCAAAGGGACCTAAGTCATTTATTGGGTAACTTCAAATGAGAAAGATGACTCCACAAATCATTTTAAGAATGCTGGACGCAGGGTCTAAGTCATAGCTGACATCTGGGGATGCAAAGAGCTATCATGGCTCCTCATAACAACAGGGACATCGTGGGGTGAGGTAACCAGTGAATCTTCTGCAGGGTTATGTCATAGTTGGTCCACCTATGTGGTGAAATTGTTGGTATGGTGCTTTATAAATTCCAATTTGATTAAAGGGACTAATCTATACATTGTCTAATTGTTCTATCAATTACTAAGGGAGGGGTGTTTAAAAACTCCTCAAATGATTGTTGAATTGGTCTTGTCCCTCTTTAGTTATAAGTTTTGATGTCATATATTTTGAAGTTCTGTTATTATTTGCATTTATGTTTAATATTTATAAAATATATTTTATAATAATATTGATCATTTTAATATTTTATGATAATATTATTATGATAATAATATTTTATGATAATGTTGATCATTTTAACTTTAACAATATGAAGTGCTTTTTGTCTTTAATGAGAGTCTTTGACTTGAAGTCTGTTCTGTCTGATAGTGATATGGGCACTGTGGCTATCCTATGCTTACTGTTGGCACCATACATCTTTTTCTGCTCTTTCACTTTCAGTTTATTTGTGCCCTTGTATTTAAGGTGTGTCTGAAATAGACATGGGATGGTTGGTTCTTGATTTTTAAAAATGTATTGGTTCCTTTTAGTTATACATGATAGCAGAATCCATTTTTGTATAATTATACAAGCATGGGATATATGCTATTCTAGTTGGGATTCCATTTTTGTGGATGTACATGATGGTATGATTCAGTATGTTGTTTTCATATATGTACATGGAAAATTATGTCAGATTCATTCCACTGCCTTTCATTTTCCTATCCCACTCTTTTCCCTCCATTCCCCATTGTCTAATCTACTGAACTTCTATTCTTCCTCTCACCATCCCCCTTATTGTGGGTTACCTTTCACATATCAGAGAGAACATTTGGCCTTTGGTTTTGGAGGACTGGCTTGTTTCACTTAGCATGATATTCTCCATATTCATCCATTTGTTGGCAAATGTCATGAAGTCATTCTTCTTTATGGGTAAATAATATGCCATTGCGTATATATATATCACATTTTTTATCCATTCATCTGTTGAAGGGCACCTAAGTTGGTTCTATAGCTTAGCTATTGTGAATTGAGCTGCTTTAACACTGATGTGGCTGCATTACTACAGTAAGCTGATTTTAACATCTTTGGATATCTACTGAGGAGTGGATCAAGTTGTGGTTCCATTCCAAGTTTTCTGAGGAATCTCCATACTGCTTTTCATTGTAGTTGCACCAATTTGCAGTCCCACCAGCAATGTGTGGGTGTGCCTTTTCCCCCACAACCTTGCTTTTTAATCCCATCTGACTTTTTCTCTTTTAAATAGAGTATTTAGTCTATTTTCTGACAATGCAATTTTAATATGTTGTATTTGGCTTGCCATTTGCTCTTTTCTTTTTCTAATTTGTGTTTTGTTTCTTTGTTTCTCTGTTCCACCTTCTTTTATTATTAAGTGAATATTTTAGTATTCCTGTAGTTTTTCTATGTCCCTTATGTCTTTATGCCTTTCATAGTTTTACTGCTTACTCTAGGGATTATATACAAATCTTAAACCAATCTAATTAGTTAATATTTAATGTCCACCTGAAATATAAGGCCCTTGCATGAGTGTATTTACTTTAACTTCCCCATTCTTAATGCAATTGTTATCTTTTTTAAAAAGTCATATACATATTAAAGAAGTTGGGGGTGGACTGGCCTATGACAAGGCAGTGAGATGAGGCTGTGACAGGAGCATCATGTGTCTCAAGCGCATGATGAGTACAGCTGAGCCTTCTGACCATAGCTCAGCACATCTTCAGACCATCCTGGGTTCTCCTACCCTATGCTCCAGCTGTATATCCTGACTTAAAAATGTACTTCTGGTCCTAGTTGATGCTCATGCCATTCTCAGGTATGATTCCATGTGCTCAACCATATCACACCAGGAAACTATACCAGATTAGTGTGTCACCATGAACAGCCTAGGAAACTGAAGGACAGAGGTGAGGTGACTTGCCTCATGTCACAGACAGTATGCAGGGGAGCCAGAACTCAAACTCAGGTCTGCTGCCTAAACCAATGGCATCGAGGATGAACCAGTATGTGTAATGGTAATAAGTGCAACACCATGAGATGCGGGTAGATAGGAAATCTTCTATTTTTGGTTAATTATGCTATTCCACAGAAGTAGAACCTATCGGTTTTTCAGTAAATATTCACTGAATTTGAATTTGGTTTATCTTCCATGGTACTGTATTAGAGTTAAATCATGACATCCATTGCTACATCTGGTAACAATGGGAGGGGTCCATGATGGAATCATGTCACTTAAAAACTTGGCATAGGATCTGATTCTCACACCTAGTATTATAGGTCTCTAGAATTTTAAATTTTAATATTCTATAAGGTAGAAACAGTTAGTCCTATCATACAGAGGGGTGTGAAGTGGACATGTGTAAGTGTGATAGGATGCCATTTACCCTTGAAGCTTACTTTCATTTTTTTTCAAATTCTTTTCTAGCAAGCACCTAGCCATGGGCGGGACAGACACAAGCAGGTGTATTGATGCACACATATGACTCCAGGTGACCCCATGTACAGGGTCATTTCTGTAAATACTGACCCTTGAATTTGTTCAGGAAACACCATGGATGGCTTGATATGGCAGTTCTGAATCTAGTATAGTAACTGTAGCACAACGAGGCCATGGTGATTAGTTTTCAAGTGAACTATTCCTCAATGAATTAAATAAGAAATGAATAAGAATAAGATGCATCTATATTACTCTAAAATTTGTCCTATTCCAGAAACAGACTTTAAATAAAAGAAGCTTTAATTAAGAGCCAGTTCAACAAATCCATGATCAAATATATGCCCAGTCCTTCTCGAGGCATCAAAGGAAGAGGAAAAGAAGGTTCACATTCATCACTTCATAGAAACTTCTTTTGTGCTGCCCACCAGGGACTTCCAAGACTCTACATTGGTTAGCCATGTCTCTGTTCTGGTCTTACTCATTGAAAAGCTTTTCTTTAGTGAAGCGGATATTTTTCTCTTGAATTCTGCATTTTTCTCCTGTTTCAAAGATGGCTCTTTCTCAGTCTCCTTTGCTGGCTAATCCTTCTCTGATAGATTCAGAATACTGGGAGTGGCCCATGACTCGGTCCTTGAATCTTTGATATCTGCACTTTCTTCCTAAATCAGTAGCTCACAACCCTGGTGGGATATTACAAAGATGCAAGAAGCTTTTAATAATACAAATGGTCAGGCTGCACCTGACAGGACAGAAACATGATCTTTTAAAAGCTCCCCAAGTGATTCCTTTGTGCATCCAAGACTGAGATCCGCTGCCTGGGTGATCCCATTCATTCCATAAATTTAAATATCCTCCATCTGCTGTTTATTCCCAAATTTATGGTTGAAGCCCTAGAATTCCAAACTCTGACTCCAGCACTGATCTGTGTTCCTGGTTCACCCCACGCAGCTTGGCTTTGGTATTTGAAGACCCCACAGGTAACCATCGATAAGCTGGGGTAGCTTCTCATTGCTATCCACTTGCCACAAGTTCACCCCCCACTCAACAGAGACAAAAGGGCTGTTTCTCTGCAGGAGAGACTCTCTTATATGACGTATCTACCATGGAACAGGAGCTGTGCTTGGGGTTCTGTATATTTTATCTCATTTAACCCTTATGAAAACACTTTGAGGAAAGTATTACACACAAACATACAACTGAGAAAAGCAAGCCCTAAAAGGGTGCACAGATTTATCCAACACTGCATGACCAGTAGGTGGAGGGACAAGGACGCAAGGCCAGGACTGTTGTAAAGTTCACACATAATCACCAAACACACTGACGCTGACCCCTTGACTTTCAGATAAAGGAAACTCACACCCCTTTGAGAATGTATTCTTGTTTTTAATCACAACATGACATAGAATCTTTGTATTTGTAGAAAGTTAGGTTTGGATGGGGCCATAGAATTCTCAGAATTCAATTCTTTCATTTCACATTATTAGGCTTCCAAGGTCTTGAGAGGGAAAGTTTCTCCCCCAAGGTCAAGCAACTGACCTTGGCTGGGGCAAGGTTTAAAATGAGGTCTCCTATGAATCAAATGCTCTTCTCAGAACACAATGTCTCCTTCCACTAAAAGGCAGTGTTTCTAATAATTTATATTTCTCTTCAAATTAGTCAAGAGCCCTTCATAAAACAGACTATGTGTTGTTCAGCAGCATAAAATAATTATTCATTATATTTGTTGCACTCTTTTTACCTTTAATTTCAGTCAATTCAAATAGCCACTGCTCACCAAACTGCTTTAACCAGAGCCCTTATGAGGTTTATTTGTCACTGAAGTCTTATTTTCTGAGGTAAATTAATGATGTGTTATTCCCAAAGACTTTATGGTGCTTATCACTATATTAACTCACATCAAAAAAATCATAGGGAGCTATTTTTCAAATCCTGACAAAAACAGCCTAGAGAAATCCTAGTGAATTGGAGGCTTTGAAATATAAATGCACATGTGGATTGCATATTTCTCATAAAAAATATTTTCATTTCACATTAGGTAAAAGCTTTCTTTAAAAAGTTGTCATTTAGCACAGGAAAGATTCATTCCTTTTCAGCCTGAGTTCCAAGAGCAGAGGGAAGGGCAGCTCCCTTGCAAACAAGAATCATGAATAGTAGGTCCCATGTGATGTGGAGTTCAGGGAGACCCTGGTTTGATTTTCTGATACCCTGATGACTAGCTGTGTACCTTTTAGTATGTGGCTTGACTGCTCAGTGCCTCAGTTATCCATCTATAAAATGGGGATGGAGATATGACATAAAGAGAATTAAGTAATATGAGTGAAATACCTGCAGGGTTCCTTGACCATAATGGACGTTAAATAAACATTGTTTTTCTTCCCTGAGAAGATTCCATTTGTTCATATTATGATTTAAAGATCCTCAGTCATTTTCCAAGTTGCTCAAGACAAGTTCTATGCCATTCATTTAATCTCAAACACTTAATAGTGTGGCATCTGTGCCAAGCATAGTATAAGAAACCCAGCATCCCACCTCCTTCTAGGAACCTGGAGCCTTGGTGAAGGCAGGTGAGGAAACGGGATTGTATAGAGTTCACTGGGTAAAGACCAGGCACTGGACAGCCCAAGGGCAGCTCTAACTCCGTCTTCTTACAAAGATTTCCTGGAGGAGGGAAGATCCAGGCTGAGCATCCACTAACACCTCTCTGGTCTGAGGCACTGACCTACCTACCCAACTGGTTCCTCTGCAGCTATCAGGGGTGGACAGAGTATTCACATAGAAACAAAAATAATGACTAAGTATTATTTATATAAGACATAGACATATATGTGTTTGAGAAAGTTTTGTTGAAGTAAGGTTCCAACTCAACAGCTATTGCTGGTGAGGAAACAGAAAGGGTCATCTAACTTCCTTAAGGGGCTGGGTGTCAGAAGGGGGGGATGGAAACCAAAGGCTTTTGAGAGCCACAAGGTTTGAGGAACTTCCCTTGGCATTTCTCTTTCTCTTTCAATTCAGTCATCATCATGAATCATGAGGCCTTGTCTTATCTTCATTTATTTTCAAAGGAAAAACTTAAGTCCCATAAAATTCACTTTGCCTTGCCTAAGGCCACACTCTTGCAAGTGGGTAGGGTGGGGACATGAACCCACTCAGGTGTTCTCTATGTAGTCAACCCTCTATATGGATCAGGGACTCAGCAAAGCAGGCTAGGTTCAGGACAGCAGGTCACAGAGCCCAGAACTGTGGTGGGGAAGATTCTGTTGCATGAGGCAGAGTACAAAAGCCAATCGTTTGAATAGCATACACCATAAATCACTTGAGCAGCAAAACTAACTCAGGACTCTGCTTTGGGATCAGTGGTAGGACCTTCACAAAGGGTCAAGCAGGATGTGACAGGCTCAAGAAATGGTGGGCCCTTGGGTAGGCGGTCAGCTCCTGTTCCCTGGGGGAATGCTATAGAACCTCTGCAGGGCCTGCCCTCAAATCTCAGGGTCCACTAGGACAGCAGACCTTGCTCAAATTGACAGCAAGTCATCAGTAGCAAAGGGGACTAAACAGGTTGTACTTTATGTAAAAGGGGAGGACAAATTTGCTGACTGAGATACGTTGTGGATAATGAGAACAGTGCCTAGAAAAGAAAAAAATGGAGTCAGGATGGAGAAGGTGGTGAGTTGCTGAATCAGCTCTCTGGCAGAAAATAGAATGAAAGGGATTTCTTTCTTTTTCTGACAAAATGGATGTTGGGGCTTTCTTTCTTCTTTTTTTTTTTTTTTCTTTTTCATCTAAAAAGGTTCTCTTTAGAAGTACAATGAAGTAGGAATGCAAACCAGGAAAACCTGACACAAACTCTTTCGACAAGAGTTGGGAGGTTGTGGGAGGGACAGCCACTGATAATGAACCAGGTCTGGAGAGATGAAGTATCCTCATTCAACTAGGAGGAAGTGGACATGCCCCATCTCCTGTGCTGAGTCTGAAACCAACACATCTTATCTCCTCCTGTAAAAGGAACGAGGAGGAGAAAAAGGAATAAACGTTAATACTCACTGAATCCTAACCAAGTGCTTAGCCAGGCACTTGGTTATATGCACTTTATGTCATTAAATCCCTATAAAAGCCCTGCTGGGTGATGAGCATTGTGCCCATGTCACAGAGAAGCAGTGTCAAGTGAAGAGAGGTTGTCTAGGACCACCCAGATAATAGACAGCAGACCTGGGGTGCAAAGCCAGGACAGTCCAGCTGCAAAGTTCAGGTTCCTGTCACTGCGACTCACCAACAAGAGGATGCCCTTCCCCCTCTCCCCTCAAAGAGCATTGCAATCAGATGAACCCTTAGGTAGTAGGTGGCCCTCAGGACTCTATGTGCTTAGTTTTTATCCTTAATATTAAAGAAGAAATTTGAAGAATAAATAGTCCCTGAAATGGATTCCTGACTGTTACCAACTAAGCTCCTTACATTTGAAAATGACTGTTCCTGGAGTCAACCAGCCATCTTTGTATTTCTCCCTCAACCCTGAAGATGATGGGTTTTTCCCTGTCCATTCATTTATCCTCTCAGCCCTTTATCTATCTGAGAAATATTAAGTACTTACTACGTGGCTACCCTCATCCTAAGTAGTAGGCAGATGCCCCTTCCTTCTCTTGGGGAACCTCTCTGTAAAGCAGAAGGGGTAAAGGGGCATCCCACAAGGTAAAGGAGAGTAGAGTGATGAGCTGTATAATGGAAGATTTCAAAGGAGCTGTTTGAATCCAAAGGATGGAGTGGCCCACACATTATGGTGTTGGGATGAGACACTGGGAAGCTTCCTCAGACTGACATTGGATTAAAGCCAAAAGGCTGACATGGAGTTGACCAGGAAGAAAGGCAGACTGGTTGGATATTGTAGACAGAGGCAAAGACAAAAAGATGTACCCTGTTATGAGAGCGATGAGTGGATGGTGTGCTGGGCCTCAGGGGTGAAATGTAGGCATCAATATGGAAAGAGCAGGAGAGGTTCAGGGAGGGTATGTTAGGGAAGCCCCTAGATGTGCATCAATGTGGAAAGAGCAGGAGAGGTTCAGGAGGGTACCTAGTCTTGCTAAGGAAACTGAACTATTTTCTTTCCAATAAGGGTCCACTGAGGAATCTCAATTAGGGTATGACCTGATTGACCTGATGAGATTTATATTTTTGGAAATTCTTATTAATATAGGGTGAGATGAGAGACTTGAGAATGAGTGAAGAATCGGTCCAGAATTTTAATAAAAATTCTAAGTGGCATTTCACATATTCATTTCTTTATTTTATCCTTTGTTAAATATTAAATATTTGTGGTCAGATGCTGAACTGTGTTTGGGAAAAAGATAAGTGGGCACAACAAACATGATTCTTGACTACATACAACACTGGGTCCAGTTGAAAAACCAAAACTTATTTGAATAATCATAAAAATAACACTTGCAGCTATGACAAGAGATTTGGATGAAGGCAGATGATGTCATAGAGCCTGGTTGAGATGTTTATTTGTCTTGGTCAAGCGATACATGATCTGAGATTTGCAGAAGCAGCGATAATTAGCTCAGAGCTGTGAACAGAGAACAGTGTTTCGGAGAGAGTGATAGTGTGCTAGGTTCTGTTTGGGCAGGAGTGTGGAGATGGCAAGGGTGGCTGGAAACAAGGAAATAATCAGGAAGTGACGTAAGGAAGGAGGCCAGGAACACATGCTGTGCTTCTGACTTTGGGCATGGGCTTCAGAGGATGGTCCACGTGGGGACAAAGCACCCTAATCCTATGAGCCAAGGTCATCCTATATTAGCTCACAGTCAGATAAATCCAAGACATGTGAGTGATTTTAGCTATGGTCAGATGAACCATGCACTCAAACACATCTTTAAATCACCCCTCTTCTGATTCACATGAGAAAGGTTTGGTGAATGTGCAGGTGTAATGGAGGTGGAAAGTAGAGAGGCATCCAGAATGATTTACAGCTCCTGGTTTATGCCTCCCCCAAAGTGCTGGAGCCATGCTGAGATAAGATCAAGATTTAGATTGTTCAGTACGATGGACCTGAAAGGAGCCTGGAAGGAGTTCTGTCATGACTAGGCAGACCAGAAAGGCAGGATAAAGAACACATTCTGAAGCACCTGTTCCCCCCGGGTAGATCATGCATGGTTTTTGGATAACTCTTTCGGTCTTGAGTGTAATGGATAAGTTAAAAATTTAACTCCGTGTGTGTATGACTATTAGCAAGTCAATTAATTTTCCTCCATTTAATCTGGGATATGAGAGCAATAATATGGATTCACAAAGTTTTGATAAGGATTTCATAAATGGAATTTAAAAGCACAGACCACAATGCTTGGTCTTTACTTTAAATACCCAAAGCATAGTTGCTATTATAATTATACAAATATTTGTTCAGGATGCTCTTCATTTGCTGAATACTCTTTTTTCTTCTCCTATTTATACTTCAAAGTTGGACCTATGTTCAACAAATTCTCGAAGTCCTCTTCAACTATTCTAACTCTCCATTGCCTCTCACTTTTCTCAATTTCTTGGACTTGGTGTTTTCGTATACATTCACTGATTAGACATCTTTTGCTAATTACAAAGGCAAACACTGTTTTGTCCTCATAGGTATTTACTCATAGGTGGAAACTAGCCCTTTGTCCCATATTTTCATTTAAAAGTAAATATTCACTTCACTTTCCAGATTACAAAGAGCTTTGATACACACAATTTCACATGATGTTCACAAAAGCCCTGTGCAAAGGCAGGCCAAGAGTCAGTAGCCTATGTGCCATCAAGGGTGGCTCTAAGCTCTGGGTTATGCTCTTCACTGCCTGGTCAGTTGATAAGCAATTTCAATATAGACCTTAGCTGATTATTTATTTCATAATGTGTTTGTCTTTCCCAGTTGTATGTTGCCATTTGAGCTTGGGGACGATGGTTTCCTTATATATCTAGCACCTAGCTAAATGCCTGATTATGAATGGTTGGAGAGTTTGAGAGACGTGCTCAAATCCACATGACAAATCAACAGAAGACGAGGTTAGAATGAAGTTTTCCTTTCTTTCAATTCAGCATTCTATTACAACAAGTTGTCTCCTCTTAATTTCATGTTTCTGAGGCTTATTTTATAAAGCAGATTAAAAATGTCTTAAAAAGCTTAGAGGACAGTGTGCTAAGGTGACAGGAAGGGTGTTAGGATACTCCAGAGATACAGAACTAACAGGATGTGTATGTGAGTGTGTGTGTGTGTGTGTGTACACACACATATACACACATGTATGTTATAAGTATCATATGTTTATATAGAGAGATTTATTATAGGAATGCATTTGCCCAAGTACAGAAGCTGAGAAGGTCCACCATCAGCTGCTTGCATGTTGGAGAACAGGAAAGCAGGTGGCATAATTCCTTTGAGCCTGAAGGTCTAAAATCTGGAGTTGGGAAGTGGGGAAGGGGCAGTAGTATGTCTCAGGTCAAAGGCCAGAGTCTAACTGTCCTAGCTGAAACAAAGAGGGCAAATTCGTCTTTCCCCTGCCTTGTTCTATTCAGGTCCTAAATAGAAGGGGTGATGCTCACCCACATCATCTGTATTCATTCTGCTGAACCAAATGGTAGGTCTTTTCCAGAAGGGACCTCACAGACACATCTAGAAACAAAGATTTACCAGCTATCTGGGAATCCCTTTGCCCAGTCAAGTTGGCATATAAAATAAATCATCATAGTAAGAATCTATTAAAAAAAACTGCTAATGAGCAAAAGGAGACAGGGGCCAATTAAGCAACAGTTTTGAGCATTTACTGTTCACATGAAATATGTTTTCTCATTTAATATTTGCAGCAACTTTATTAGGTGAGGGATTACACTTGTTCATGGGTGAAAAACCTGAAGTTCATTGAGGTAAATTTTCTTACGTAGGTAACTTGTGGGTCTAGCACTATTATTAAAGTTGGCATGAATCTGGTGCCTATTCAATTTTTATTAGGCCCTACAAAAACATGAACATGTGCACTAACTGGTGAACCTATGAAAAGATGAACACTAGACTTCTTTGACTGTCATTCAGTTGAGAGAATGGGCACAAATATGACAGCATCTGTGATTCGAGACAAAGCCCCCTAATCTTCACTTTAATTTTCACTCTTGTGGCTTTGTAAATAATGGTGATTATTATTATTTGGTCATTTCATAAAATGATTCTGATTAGGGAGACATTGATCATTTCCTAAGACTGTTTTGTAAGAAATGCCCAAAGCCAGTTGGTGTCCCCTGTTGGTGCTTATTTCCTTGTTTTGATAAAATATAATTGTTCTAAGTCTCTCAGGATTGATTAGATGAAATATTCAAAAGGAAAGCTGTCTTATTACTGACCCTGCATCCTTTAGCTAATAAGGTTTTTTTCTTTTTCCTAATTTTACTTCAAAGATGAAAGTTCCTTAATTAACCATCAGAGGGTCTCTGAAGCAAAGTATATTAAAATTATATTATGCCTTCCTGAAGCTCTCCTTAGATTTTTTATTAAGCATAGCTATTGGAAGTAAAGATATGAGGGTAATCGTATCTATATATAATGCAGAAAGATAGACTTATGAGTTTTCTACTCTAATCAACATTATTGCCACGCTGAAAAGTCAATTATTTTGTAATATTTAAGAATGCTAATAAAAATGAATGTTATTTAGCCAAATCTTGTTAACTCTGGAAATGAGAAAGAAGAATAACAGGGTGAGAAAAAAATCACAGCTTAATTCCTAATACAATTTAGCAAACGTGTGTCAAAGCAACTCAATTTATTTTGATAGTTATATACAGAACACCTGTCAGATATCAAATACTCTACCTAGGTTCAGAGAGGTAGAAAAATTAAGCCTTTGACCTGGCCCTCAATAAGTTCACAACTTCATAGGGGAGATTAATTCTTTACTTGTAAAGCAGGTGAACTAGGACATGTGCTGTAATAGAGGTACGTGTAATGCAATGATGTGCTGAGAAAGTGGATCTCCGGGGGAAAAAAGCCCTGATTTGTCAATGTGCATGGTGTGAATATCTGCAGCACAGTTGATTTCAAACTCCTAATTTAAAATCTCACAACAAACTCAAGTGGGAAACTTCCTGAATATTTAACAATTGTCCCTGACTTACAAGTGGGTATTAGCCAATTTTAACACACTGCTGGAACTGTAGTAGAAGAACAGTGAAGGCTGGAGAGAATTCTGCCTGGAATGGGGCTGGGAAAGGACTGAGAGACAAGGGAATTTGAGGCAAGCCCTGAGGTTGAGCAAGTTAGTGAGCCAGAGAGCAGGGAAGAAGAGTGTTCCATGGAGAGGGAATATAGTATTCAAATCTAAGAGACCCAAGAATTCCTGGTGTGCTGGCATGTGCATGATCACACACCACTAAGCCTGAGGTTCTGGAAGCTGAACCAGCTGGAGCCAGATTGGGCCGAATCTCGAGTTTTGCAATGAGGAGTTATGATTCCTTTCTGCATAAAATGGGAGTCTGAAGGGGCCTCCAAAAACCGATTTGACGAACAGCTACTGGAAAGGCCCAGCCCAGGTGGATCCTGCAAACCACAAGGCATTCTACAAATATGTTCAGTTTGGAAAAAAGTGATCTCTTGACTGAATAACATTATTTTTCAAAAAATTTAGGCTTATTTAGAAGCACGGCTATAGAAGGCAGAAGAACGTGAAGGAAAGACAGATGGGAGGTTAAAAAAATTGAAATGCAACTGTATTAGAAAAAGCAATAAATGCTCGTTATAGAAAATACAAACAATGCAGGTATGAAAAAGAAGAAAATGAGAATTACCTGTCATCCTACCACCAATTTGTGGTAGAACTTATTCATCTTCTTAGTATTTCATGTATGAATTATGTACATATTTTAAAAATTGAAAATCAGTTTATGTTATCAATGTTTTATTAAAATTTCTCATAAGCAATACCTCAGATTGTTTTGTATTAGTCTGTATCTTTATTTTTCATGACTGTATAGTATTCTATTAAATGATGCTTGGAGGGGTTGTAAGATATGATTGTACAATGTTACTGAAAGAAGGGCATTTCATAAACAGGAAACAGTACATGCAAGGTAGACCTTGACATGTTATGTACACATTTATCATGAGAGGCATTGCATATCTTCCCAAAGAAAATTCTAGCTCTACATTTGAACCTAAGGAATCCAAGGCTAGCAAGATCTGTGCTATAGACAAAAACCTGGACAGCACTGTGGAAGATAGATTATAAGGTGGCAGGACTTGACAGGAAAACCAGAAATCTTGACAGAGAAAAAACAATATGGTGACCTGGATAAAAGTAGTGGCGATGTGGGTAGCAGATGAGAGAGTTATGTGAGGAGTTTAGGAGGTACAAATGCAGAGAGTCTGGTGACTAATTAGGTGTGGGGATAGTGAGGGAAATAGTGTAGGCCTGATTTCTGGATGGGAGGGTTGGTGATAATGAAGACATTTGAAAGACAGAAAAGGGAAGCAAGTGTAACAAGTTCCGCTTTGGACGAATGCTGAGATCCCTAAGTGAGGATGTGCAGTAGCAATGGCTTCTGTTGCTAGATATGTAGAAGACTAGTGCGAGAGTGCGGATCATGAGACAGTAAAAGGTTAACATTTTTTAATGTCCCAATTTTTTTTTTCATCACAATCACAGCTTGTGTCTTCTACCATGTACAAACCAGAGGCTAAAGGACTTTGCAGCTTCACCGCTGGAATCCCTGGATTTTCTTATCTGCAGCAGAGACCTGTAGAGTATCTGGAGTAACTGCTGAGAACTCAGTGTATGACATTTCCTAATTAAAGATCACTACCAAGTTAGGGATCACTGGAAGCAGGCAAGAGGTAAAGTGCATTTATTATCAAACAGAAACCCACACCAGTTCTAGTAGTGATTCTGATTGAAGTGGCAGCATTTGTCATGATTTGCTTTCATTTTCTTTTGGAGAATTGTATTTTGCAAGAAAATATCAGTAGTTGTCTTTTCATTTTTTTTTCTCCTGTGAATCTTTTTATTTCTTTTTTTTATAGACTTCATTTTGATTCACTGTACATATATGGGGTACAAATTTTCATTTCTATGGTTGTGCATGATGTACATTCATAGCATTCATGTAATCGTACATGTACATAGGGTAATGATGTCTGCCTCGTTCCACCATTTTTCATACCCCCACCCCCTCCCCCTCTCATTTCCCTCTACATAATCTAAAGTTCCTCCAGTCTTCTCTTTTTAATTTAGATGTTCAGATGAAAAATATTTATATGTATATTTGTTTACTCATTCAACCAGCTTTCATTGAACATCCATTATTTAAGATTATTTTGTTTTAGTTTGGGAAATTATAGATAAGATTTAGTGAAAAATAAGACACATTCCTGCCTCTCCAGAAACACAATTATTATCTTCATTTTGCGATCATGATTGTCATTAATTAGTAAAGATAATGGCTACAATTTGTTTTTGGTTTTGATGAGAAAAATTTTGGTCTCTTTCATCCCCAGGTGAAGAACATATGTTGAGATACTAAATTATCTTGTCTTTGGTTTTGTTCAGCCAGGAGATAGTAATAAAAGTTATTTTTCTGACCATACCAACAACCATGCATGGGGACTTCTGTTAATATATATCTATAGACTCAAGTTCTGGAATTTTTAATTCATTAGGTCTGAGGTGTAAATTTTTCATTTAGCACAGAAATTCTTAAATACATGGTTTATCAGGGAAACTTTGAGAAACCCCGGTGTGTTAAGACATAACAAGGGCCACGATGTGTAGCTGATCAGAATGCCAATTCCAACAGTGTCAGTGACAAGCAGTGTGACCTTGGTGAGTTTTTCTAAAAACCATATGAGCTTCAGATTATCCATCTCAGAAAAATAACTCTTTGGAACATTTTTATAAGACTAAATGAAATTTTGTATGTGAAATATTTAATATTTAATTGATGCTTAATTTTAGGTTTTCTTTCTCCAATTCTCATTTTGTATTCCAGTTAGCACTTCACTTTGTGCCTCTGATCCATCACTTACCTTTTCTTCCTTTTATTAGAATTCGTTGTGTATCCTTTTTCTTTCATGTCGGAATCTGCTCTTTTGGAGCTAAGGGGTTTGGGCTCACTCTATTTCTTTATCCTCAAAACTTGCACACAGCAGGTGTTAGGATTTGGATCTGAAGCATTCCCTAAAAGCTCATGTGCGAGACAATGCAGGAATGTTCAGAGGTAAAGGCATTAGATTATGAGAGGTGTAAAATAATCCATTTGATTGATTAATAATTTGAAAGGATTACTGTACTGGGTGGTAACGGTAGCAGGTAAGTCACTGGTGGCATGCCTTTAGGGTCTATGCTTTGTCCCTGGAGCTCGCTCTCTCTGCCTCCTAGCTTCCATGAGGTGAGCAACTCTCCCCTGCAGCGCCCTTCTGCCAAGATGTTCTACCTCATTCAGGCCAGAGCAATGAAATCAGCCGACCATGGACTGAAATTCTGAAACCATGAACCCAAATAAACTTTTCCTCCTCTAAGTTGTTCTAATCAGTAACTTTGGTCACAGAAATAAAATGCTGATTAAAACAGCAGACGTTAAAGTGCCTCCCTAGAAAGTTATCCTTACTCCCTGACATCTACCTTTATTTTATGCTTTTATACAATAGTGATCATTAATTTGTCATCAAGATTCACACTTGCAAAACTCACTAATTTTTTTTGTCTTTTTATAGCACAGTACTTTTAGCAAGAAGTGGGATTATACTTCTTTCAATTCCCTAATCAAAGAGGAAATTTCTGATATAAATCAAAGAATGATAGAACTAAATACTTGCTTTGAGAATTCACACAGATTCATGTGTATGTTGACCAAAGAATGACTTGGTGACTTGGGTGGTAGCCTACAAGTTGGCAGATTCTTTGTGTCTAAATCTGTCCCTCAGTTCAGGAAATACATCTGGCCTCACACTGTGTGCTAGCTATGGAGTTGGGCAGTGGAGGAATGTGATGAACAAACAGCCCTTGTGTTCAAGGGGCTCACGGGTTTGTAATGACGGTAAATCCAGAATGTCAACACAGTGTGTACATACAGTGGTAGAGGAGAACACGGGATGTTTTTGAACTTGATCTATTGTAAAGGGAAGAGGTAATCCTTCCTGAAGTTGATTCTATCCAATATGAAGATTGAAAGAGTAAACAGTGGTGCTATAGTTAAATGTTTTCTTCCCCAAAATGTTTATGTTGAAATCCTAGCCTTGGAGTGATAGAATTAGAAGGTGGGCTTTTGGTAGTGACTAGGAGACAAGGATGGGTCCCTCTTCAATGAAATTAGAGCCCTTATAAAAGAGGTTCCTGTCCTCCAGCCATGTGAGGACACAGTGGGAAGATACAATCTGTAAGTCAGAAAAGAACATGCCTGATGGACATCAAATTTGCTGGTGCTGTCATGAACACTCAGATTCAGTGTGTGTACTCAAAGTCATAAGCATTTGCTTGTGATCACACACTAACATATGTAACCTGTTGGCAGTGAGCCTTCTTTGCCTGGCCTGCATAAATGTTGGCAAGGATGTGGGGGAAAAGGTGCACTCACACATTGCTGGTGGGACTGTAAATTTGTGCAACCTTTATGGAAAGTGGTAGAGAGATTGCTCCAAACACTTGAAATGGAAACACCATTTGACCCAGCTATCCCACTCCTCGATCTATGCCCAAAGCACATAAAATCAGCATACTACAGGGCACAGTCATATCAATGTTTATAGCAGCTCAACTCACAATTGCTAAAACTATGGAACCAGCCTGAGTGTCCTTCAGCAGTTGAAAAGATAAAGAAATGTGGTATAAATACACAATGGAATACTATCAGCCTAAAGAAGAATGGCATGATGGCATTTGCTGATAAATGGATGGAGCTGGAAAATATCATGCTAAGTGAAATAGGCCAATCCCAAAAAACCAAATGCTGAATGTTTTCTCTGATATGTGGATGCTGATTCACAGTAATGAGAGGGGACTAGCTAATAATAGAGTTGCTTCAGATTAGGTGGAGGGGAGTGAAGGGAGGGAAGGGGCAATGGAAGAAGGAAGGATAGTAGAATGAATCAGGCATTATTACCCTGTATACATTTATGACTATATGACTGGTGTGATTCTACATCATGTGCAACCAGAAGAATGAGAAATTAAACTCCATATATGTGTGATGTGTCAAAGTGCATTCTACTGTCATGTATAACTTCTTAGAACAAATTTTAAAAATCTAAAATAATAAATAAAAGTAGGTAGTACTGAGGATAAAAAGGCCTATGTGCCTATGTTAAGGGCTAGGGAATGGAGGCTGGAGTCTCCTGCCACCTCTGAATAAAGCATGTCTCCTATCCCAAATGCACCTCACATCTTCTTTCTCCTACCAGGATTCTGAATCCGTTTCCTGGGTTTGAGCCCCAAACTGACAACTTGTGCAGTCAGTGGGATATTACACGGGTGAGAGATGCCTCAACCATGGCAGCCAGGGGGGATCTAGAATCACTGAGCAGCAGCACTTGGTTGCCAAGGTTCTATTAGCATGGACTACTGTGGAAAGTTGAGATATGGAAAATGTGTTCCCTGTGAGCATCAAGAAGACTTAACAAACAGTTAGCTCCCACCTATGAGATGGTGCCACTTGGGAAGACAACAGGACAAGTGGGTTGAATTTTTCTGATTGCAACGTAGAGAACATGGACCCAGTTGAGCTGAATGTGCATGGGGCACCAGAGCCATTTGCTGTACCATGCATGGCTAAGAAGAAAGATGTCAGCAGCAGTGCAGAACGGACAGAGAAATGCTCTGGGGATCCACACACATGGTTGCTGGGACCATGGAAGGGGTGTTTCTTATAGATTTGAGAGCAGAAACTGATGCAGGATAATGAGAGACTACCAAGATGAGGGAGTTGCAAGATAAAGAAGAGGCCTTGGAAGCCAGAATAACATCATTGGAGGAGAATCTTTGTACCCTGAAAATATTCCTGTTTCCCCCAGAGTGCAGAAGAGGAGGAGGGTGTTTAGTCAGCTTTTTTGCTGCTGTAACTAAAAGACCTGACCAGCACAATTGTAGAGGAGAAAAGTTTATTTGAGGTCTCGTGGTTTCAGAGGTCTTAGTCCATAGAGAGTGGGCTCACATGAGGATCAGGAAGCAGAGAGAGAGATCTACACTTGCCAGATATAAATATATATCCCAAAGCCACACCCCCAATGCCCCACCTCCTCCAGCCACACCCCACCTGCCTCCAGTTGCCACTCAATTAATCCCATCAGGTGATTAATTCACTGATAGGGTTAAGGTTCTTGTAACCCAATTCCCCTCTGAACCCTCTTGCATTGTCTCACACATGACTTTTGGGGAACACCTCACATCCAAACCATAACAGATATGGATTAGCACCTGCAAGCCTGGCCAGTGGTAATGCAGAAAATTAAACAGCAGCAGCCAGTGACTCCAGCAAACAGCAAGTAAGCAAGGTAGGCAAGTTCATCACATTTCACCTGTCAAGCAGTTTCGGTGGACTTGGGAAAACAATTTAGACAGAGGTCAGGAGCCCCTGGCCACTTTGCTGTTATACCTGTGAGTTTTAGGAATGAATGCTATTTATGTAGTGCCCTGAGAATGGAGAGGTTAGCACTTCTCCTTACAGCAAAACAGTCAATGACATGGAGGCATTTAGAGGGTCCAAGAGAGCCCAGATGTGCCAGGAGTTGGCAAGGACAAAGAGCCCGGCTATGCCATGAGCCAGCAGGAATAAGAGACTTCAGGAGGTACTATGGCCTGTTACATATGTAGGTGAAAGAAAAGCAAGTCCAAGGTAAAGCACCATACTATCCAATGGTAGGTACACTGATGACTCCAGTCATGGACAACCACCTGTATGAAAGGTGGTGGCTGTGGAGCCCAAGATAGATGCTTTCTGATTTGATATGGGTATAAGACAAAATAGCCAGTGAGTTGAGCTAGATGGAGGTAGCAAATGAAGTATCCCCCACAGTGATATGTACTGAGAGTTGTGCTGTGTATCAGGAACAAATTTAGTAGCAAGAGGTCTGGGAGCTAGGATATCAAGAACAGTTAACGCTAGGGCATGTTATTGGCCATGCAACCCTGACCAGCCCAGGGAATTATGAAGCAGATGCTTTGGCGATGGTGCAGTTGTTGGAATGGGCACCTCCCAATGGCCTGGCAGCTTGGTTACACTGCCACCTACAGCAGGCAGATGTGAAAACTATGTGGAATGTAGTCAAACATCTGGGCCTGCCTTAACATAGGGCACCATGGTAGGGTCTTGCCAGGCTTCTGTGGTTTGTGCTCAGGAGCATCCATACTCAATGCCTTGGAGCCACAGATGATCAGGTAATTATTTTACCAGGTGGATTATTTTAACTGATGGCAGGTTGACTACATTGTCCTTTACTAAGATCAGAGGAGGTCATGTTTGCCTTGACAGCAGTTGCCATAGCTACAGGCTTGTAGTTTGTCTGACCCAGGGTCAAGTGAATTGGCATAATGCAATTTGAACCCTGACAATATTAACAGCCTTTGTATGACTGGCTCATCACAATAGAAAGTGATTGAGGCACCCATTTCTTGAGTCAGAATGTGGCAATGGGCAACTGACTTGGTTACAGATTCAATGGAAGCTGCACATCCCATATCATCCACAGGTTCCAAGCATGATAGAAAGATATAATGGCCTGCTTAAGCAAGGACTTAGAACTGCAGTCAACCCACCTTCTATGAAGGGGTGGGCACGGCAACAGCATCTGTGGACAGTTGTGTGAGCTCTGAATGAGCATCCATGCAAAGGGAGACCAGCTCCCATGGAGGCTTTGCTGTACCACACAGCAGACCCAATACAAGTCCAGGTAATAACAAAGGATACTGTACTTAAGGCTGGGTTTAGAGAACAAGGGATTTTTTTTTTTTTTTTTTTTTTTTTTTTTTTTTTTTTTGCCTACTCTCACCAGATTGAATTTGGGGCAATCTGTGGATTAGACATGGCCCTGAACAATAAAGGCCTCCACCTTCATTGGGTATCTACATATGGAAAAGGTTGGACTGTGATCTCCTTGTGACATCATGGGAGATGAGTGAATGCCCTCTTCACTGCCCCTGGGTATGTGTGACTTGACTGGGTCCTATAGATGGGCATAGAATTTAAAAGGCAAGTTTATTATTTCTCTTTGGCCAATTATGAGTTCCCTGGTGCTGATAAACACAGAACCAGCTGAAATTCGGGACCTAAATCTGGAAGTGTGGTGTTGCCATACAGTGAGATACCAGAGGTGCACACTGTGCTTTGTAGGAATTCAAAGCTGGCATGCATCTTCCCAGATGGACACGATTTACCTGCACTAGTACCTACACCTGCTTTGTCCTTTCCTCTGTAGGTGTGTCCTCACTAAAACCCACACCAGAATAGCAAACACCTCTGCCTGCTAGGTGAGTACTAAAGTGCCTCTACGTCCTGCTGCCAGACTACCCTAGCAAATCCAGCCTCTGTCACTTGACAATTGGGCGTGGCTGGGAAGAACTTTCATTGCCACTTCTATGTGGGATGAAACTGGTCATGGATTTTAGTAATCCTAGGTGAGGGGATTTGTCTTCTGGCTGTAGGTTGTCACAGCTTGTGTTGTTGTTGTGATCTATGGATTCTGGGCCCTACCTTCTTCATTAAGAGATCATTGTGGAAGATTTCAAACATGTAGATTGTACAGCAAGGAATCTTAATGGGTTGGATCATAGGGCAGGTCAAGGTGGCTACAGGTAGGTTCCCTCACCAAGGTTTCCAGTAGGCTCTGTTTTTAGTATGTAGCCAAGTCCATGAACACCCTGATTCAATGTATATACTCAAGGTCATAAACATTTGCATGTGAGCATGTTGACTCTGAGTCTTCTTTGTCTGGTCTTCATATAACAAAGGCCTATGGAAAAGGCTAGGGTCTAGAGGATGGGAGCTGATGCCACCTCTGAATAAATCATGCCTACCATCTTAACTGTTCCTTTCACCTTCTTCACTTGCTGGGATCCCAAATAAGTTTACTGGGTCTGAGCCCCACCCGACAGCTATCTACCAAGTGTATGACATTTGGTTACAGCAGTCCTCATGGACCACAGTAAGTAACAAGACAAGGGAATGGAAATGTTCTCCAGAGTCATGCAGCAGCCTGCGTAAAGACTAGAAGAGAGTGGACACTGTGCTCATCATAAACAGGCAGCTCAGGTGTGAGAGGAGACTGGAGTGACGGGTAGGGAAACCTGTCATGGTGAAGCTTATTTTCCCAGGCTGGGTAGTTAAGTTTTGTCATGAATGTGAAGAAAAGTCATTCAAATATTTCAAATATATATGCAATGTCATCGTAATTGTGATTCCAAGTTCATGTTTGCTGCCTGCCATAGATTTCACCTTTAAGTAAAAGTTTTGTTTGAAAAGATGCATTAATTGCATTTATATGTTTCCTAAGAAACTTGAGCTTAATTTTTACAATCACTTGCAAGTTAACTCTCTTAGAGCTAGTAATACTCAATAACTGATATATTAAAACTGTCACCTCAGACTTGAGGGTTTTAATTTAATCTTTTAAATAGCACATTATTTTGAAAATCATTTTTTAGGAACTTCTAGTGTCAAATGTCTTCTAGTTGGTATTACCTTGCTCAGCCTCTCCTAATTGCTCAATTTTTTTAGTCAGGATAGGCTAGGTTATGCTGGAGTAATAACTGCCAATTCTCAATGACTTTAAGAACTCCAATAGGAGTTCTATACATCTTGGGAGGAAAACAAGCAAACTGGGTGGTTTTCAGTCTAAGGTTCATGAAACTGAGTAATCTGTCCTGCAGAAAGTCATGTGAGATCTCTCCATCATCCCCAAACTGTCTTCCCTTTGACACATGGACTATAGCAAATCAAAACTCAGCCAGAGAATGGGTTTCCAGCTATGTGGACTATTCATATGTGAACTTTGGATAAAAACTACAGTTCATTGTTCCTGTAAATGAGTTCAACTCTTCCTGCAAAATTACACTTCTTGTCTTCTATGGAGGTCACATGTGCTAGCCCTGATGACTGCACAGATATTTGTTATTGTCCAGATTTCATTCCATTAAAAGCTATTTCCAGCTCCTGCTACAACAATCAGCAGCAACAATCAAAATAATAAAATAACAGAAGTGTAGATCCTATTTTGTTTCGTTTCTTAAGACTCACCCACAAATTCAGAGGTAGCTGTCAATTAGCATATACTATATTCCGTGCACATTTTAGACTTTTCCCCTGCTAGATTGCAAATTCCAGAAATGCAAATATCATATATCTTGTATAATCAGGAATTAAAAGCAAGATAGGCATGTAATAGATGTATAATAAGTATTTGAATAAATGTCTTATTGAGTCATCCAATTCTATGCTGTGTACATGATTGACCTGGATATGTGGGTAATACTAAATTTTCTGAACTTCAGGTTCCTCATCTGTCAAGCAAAAGATTCAGTTTCAAGGTCTGCAAAATGAAATGCTTTGAATGGCTTAGTAAGATTAGAATAAGCATGTAAAGGCATGCATGAGGTAGGGATAGAAACTGGTTAATGTGAGAGGTGGGTGCCCAAGGGATTTATATACAGTTTTTTTTTCTTCAATACTATGCATAGTAAAGACTACCCATCACCTAAAGAATTAAACTAAACCATCCTGCAGGCACCTTGTCACCTGGCAGTGATAACTTAAGTCTTTTCCTGCACAAACATTCTGTGGTTTTCTGAGCCCAGGTGCTTTTGGAGAATTGCTGCCTGTTCACAGCTTGGTTACTGCTGGCATTAATGCCTAATTTGTTTATTTTTATGAGTTGCTTCAAAAGGTTTGCAGGTAATTATAGATGACGTTGTTGCCTTATTTATCAAGGATGCCTGTCTCAGTAACTGAGTTTAAATTCCAGATAATACCATTAATGTCCAATCCTGAACCTTAGGTCAAATGGTTCAACTGCTGCTTATTCACTTATGCCCCAGACATGAGGTATCCCTAGATCCAGAAATGAATTAGCTCTGGTGGGGTCTCCTTGACACACAGCTCCAGAAAACCATGATTGAGATGTCAGTCATTCCGTCCCCCGACTCTGATGTCTCACAGATTTCTTGATGGCAATTAGGGGGACTAAAATCACTCATAATCACAATTGCACCTACCTTTCCTATTGGTTCACAGGCAATTTACTTCTCTTGGCTTTTCTGTCGCACAGAAAATCTGGGTGTTACCTTTCCACACTTTAATTACAGACACTCAGTTTGACGGCTTCCCTGAAGTCATTACTCCATCCTCTATTTTCTGCTATTGATCCCAAATATTGGTGTAAAATTAAAAAAAAACATCTAAATAAACAAACATGTGATCAGTCATCCAGATTCTTGGAAGCATCTAGATGTGGAGTGTGCAGAGACGTGTCTCTGGGCGATGGCTGTGAGGCTGTAAGCTTTGAGGTTATATTGTATCAGAATAGAAATTTTCCACCACCTGCCTTGTGTCATGCATCCAAAACTCATTAATGTCTATGTGAGCAGGTCCATCTTTACCTGATACATGTATCACTTATAAATCATGGCAGTTTTGAAATTCCAGGCTTCTTTCTTTCTTCCCAATGATTTCTTGGAAGACCACAGAAATATTTTTTATATTTATTTTCCTATTAATATGAATCATGCTACCACTTCTCTTAGGTAAAAACAACTGTCAATTCTATTTAAAATAATAATATTCTTTCCCTATTTAACAACAACCACTACTACCACTGATTTCTATCTAGACTGTTTTAAGCACATAGTCAGTGGCTATAGATATCTAATCTTTAAAAAATTATTAACATGCTGATCTTGCGAAAATTTGTAGTCCCACCAGCAATGTATGAGTGTACCTTTTCCCCACACCATTGCCAATATTTATTGTTACTTGTATTCTTGCTAATTGCCATTCTAATTGGAGTGAGATGGATTCTCAGTGGAGTTTTAATTATTTCTCTAATTGCTAGTGATATTGAACATTTTTCAAATATTTATTGACTATTTGTATTTCTTCTTCTGTGAAGTTCTTGTTCCCTTACACATTTATTCATTGGGTTATTTGTTTTTTTGTTGTTTAACTTTTTGAGATCTTTATATATCCTAGAGATTCATACTCTATTTGGTATTCAGGTGGCAAAGGTTTTCTCCCATTTTGTAGACTCTCTCTTCATGCTTTTGGTTGTTTCCTTTGCTGTGATGAAGCTTTTTAGTTTGATACCATCCCATTTACTGGTTCTTGATTTTACTTCTTGTGCTTTAGGAATCTTGCTGAGGAAGTCAGTTCCTAAGATGACGTGGTGGAAAGTTGGGCCGACATTTTCTACTTTTAAGTGAGAGGTTTCTGGTCTAATGCCTAGGTCGTTGATCCACTTTGAATTGAGTTTTGTGCAGGGTGAGAGATAGGGGTTCAATTTCATTCAGCTACATATGGATTTCCACTTTTCCCAGCACCATTTGATGAAGAGGCTGTCTTTCCTCCAATGTATGTTTATGGTACCTTTGTCTAGTATGAGATACCTGTATTTATGTGGGTATATATCTGTGTCTTCTATTCTGTTCCATTAGACTTCATGTTGCAAATGGTGCAACCACTCTGAAAAGCAGCATTGAGATTCCTCAGAAAACTTGGAATGGAACCACCATTTGATGCAGTTATCTCACTCCTTGGTATATACCAAAAGGACATAAAATCAACAAGCTACAGTGACACAGTTACATCAATATTTATAGCAGCTCAATTTACAATAGTTAAGCTATTGAGCCAACTTAGGTGCCTTTCAACAGATGGATGGATAAATACTCTGAATTTTCATTTCTTCACTTGTAACCTGGACGCAGGATTACCCACTCCCAACCCACACATACTCCACAGATGGTCTGATTAAAGAATGAAGGTGTAAAGATTTTTGAGTACTTGGTAGATTCTGGAGATTAGTGCTCTATCTGAAATGTGTGTGGCAAAGATTTTTTCCCACTCTGAAGGCTCTCTCTTCACATTGCTGATTGTTTCCTTTGCTGAGAAAAAGCTTTTTAGTTTCACTCTATCCCAATCATTGATTCGTGCTTTTATTTCTTGCGCGTTGGGAGTCAAGTTAAGGAAATCTGGTCCTAGGCCAACATGATGAAGATTTGGACCTATTTTCTCTTCTATTAGGTGCAGAGTCTCTGGTCTGATTTCTAGGTCCTTGATCCACTTTGAGTTGAGTTTTGTACAGGGTGAGAGATATGGGTTTAGTTTCATTTTGCTGCATATGGATTTCCAGTTTTCCCAGCACCATTTGTTGAAGAGGCTGTCTTTTCTCCATTGCATGTTTTTGCCTCCTTTGTCAAGTATGAGATACCTGTATTTATGTGGGTTTGTCTCTGTGTCCTCTATTCTGTACCATTGATCTACCTGTCTATTTTGGTACCAATATCATGCTGTTTTTGTTACTATTGCTCTGTAGTATAGTTGAAGGTCTGGTATTGTGAAACCCCCTGCTTCGCTCTTCTTGCTGAGGATTGCTTTAGCTATTCTGGGTCTCTTATTCCTCCAAATGAATTTCATGATTGCTTGCTCTATTTCTATGAGGTCCATCAACACTAATAACCCAATCAATAAATGGGCCAAGGAAATGAACAGACACTTTACAGAGGAAGATCTACAAGCAATCAACAGATTTATGAAAATATGTTCAGCATCACTCATTATAAGAGAAATGCAAATCAAAACCACCTTAAGATTTCATCTTACCCCAATTAGAATGTCTTTTATTAAGAACACAGGCAACAACAGGTGTTGGCGAGGATGTGGGGAAAAGGGTACACTCATACATTGCTGGTGGGAGTGCAAGTTGGTGCAGCCACTCTGGAAAGCAGTGTGAAGATTCCTTAGAAAACTTGGAATGGATCCACCATTTGACCCAGCTATCCCACTCCTTGGCCTATACCCAAAGGACTTAAAATCAGATTGCTACAGTGATGCAGCCACATCAATGTTCATAGCTGCTCAATTCACAATAGCTAGACTATGGAATCAACCTAGATGCCCTTGAATAGATGAATGGATAAAGAAACTGTGGTATATATACACAATGGAATATTACTCAGCCATAAAGAAGAATAAAATTATGACATTTGTAGGTAAATGGATGATGTTGGAGACTGTTATGCTAAGTGAGATCAGCCAATCCCAAAAATCCAAAGGCCAAATGGTCTCTCTGATAAATGAATGATGATGCATAATGCATGGGGGGGGGAAGGTTGGCAAGAATGGAGGAAGGATAGATAGCATAGAGGGAAGGGAGGGGTGGGGGCGGGGTGGGGGATAAAAATAATAACAGAATGTGTGACAGATACACATTGCCCTGTGTACATGCATGAACGCACAGATGGTGTGACTCTACTTTGTGTACAACCAGTGAAACAATAGCTGTACTCCATTTGTGTTCAATGAATCAATAAGTAAATAAAAAAAAAAGTTAAAAAAAAAAGAGTGAAGGTGTCTGCCATGTAGTGTTTATTTAATAACTACTACTTCTTGGCCTAGAAGACATCCTTGAGCATTCCGTCTGGGTCCACAGGGCATCAGTTTCATTGTGGAGATGACTCTTGTCATTCAGTTGCGTCTGCTCCAAATATGAATGATTTCATCAAGTGCTGGACTCAGTGGCTGACCCTCGAATTCAAGTCAGTTCCTCTTTTCTTTTTTCCTCTCTCTTTTTTTTCCCTCTGATTGTTGCATTCCATACATGATGCTTGGAACAGAGTAAATGTTCCATAAAACTTGACTAAATAATTGGAATAAATAAACTTAGGAACTGTGGTCTATCTTATAACAATTCCATGACATGGGATTTTTTTATCTCCATTTTAATCATGAGGAAACTGAATCCATGGCTAGTTAATAAGAACCCCACAGTGACACAGCTGATGATTGCCAGAGCTGAGGCTTTAACTCTGGACTTCCTGTCTCATTTAAAATCCCCTGATATTTCTCACACCTAAATATGTCTCTTCATTGTGAATATACCCTAATTGGTTCTGTTTTCGTTTAGAATTTTGATGTTTTAGTCATAAACTTTAGTGTTCATTGAATTTAAAAATATTACTTTAAAATATTTGTCTTGATTACTAATTTTTTTGTACCTCCTTAAGTTTGGTGTATGACACTGGTTCTGACCCCTTGCCCAATTTCATTTTTTGGTGGGTGGATACTGGGGATTGAACTCAAGGACACTCAATCACTGGGCCACATTCCCAGCCCTATTTTGTATTTTATTTAGAGACAGGTCTCACTGAGTTGCTTAGTGCCTCACTTTTTCTGAGGCTGGCTTTGAACTCACAATCCTCCTGCCTCAGGCTCCCAAGCCTCTGAGATTATAGGTATACACCATCGTGCCTGGCTCCTTGCACCATTTCTTTTGCTAATTGTCAAGTATCATGTCACCACATATAGTTTCAGTTGTTTCCTCATGATTTGGAAAGAGTACACAAATCCATGATTCTGTGGGCTGATGGTGTCCTTGTAACCTGGTTATAAATAAATCTTCAGTGTGATTGAGCCTGGGGCAGGTTCAGTAACCCACAATGGAATATTAATGAGTGGGAAATGGATGATTTTATGATTCCTGACCTTTCTGCTTTAATCCATTAGGGAGTATAGATTGGTTAGTAGTTAGCACAACTGGGCAAAAGCTGTCTAAGTGGAAAATTGATCCCGGTAAGTGCACGCATGGTGGTTCCACTCGTTAGTGCTTCCCATTTTAGCAGGTTGAACTTTTGCTGGAAGATATCTCAAGTTCATGCCCCAGTGTGCCAAGATGAAGGTGCAAGAGATTTGGCATGAGCTGACAGACTTGTCAACCTTTCACATGTTAATTAAGAGGATAAGTTAAAAGAAATGGCATGAACCTCAACAGGCCAGCACTAGGCTCTAGGAAGGAGCCCCTGGGGCTTCCTCACCTCCAGATCAATTGGCCTTCTCACCTCAATGGGTTTTTTCAGATACTTTCAAGCATCAGCACAGGTTCCATTTTCCTTGACTCCACCCAGGCCTGGCTGACTCCACTTCTCTGTATAGTCTAATTCAGTTAGAGAAAACATACTGCCCTGTGATGGAAATATACTGAATTCTTGACCTAATTCTATCTCTCTCAGTACCCTTTTTGGGTTGTATTTTCCAAAGTTGAAAAGCAAGGAGGTTGAATTGGATGATTTTTGACCTTGTGACTCTACGGTACCCTGAATGCCCACTCCAGCTCATGTCTACCTCCAGGTCTGCTTGTTCACAAGGTAAGGGTAACAGATAGGTTTCCCTTCAAACATTACCTTCAATTAATAAGTAGTATGTATTGGAACTCTGTGTTCCTTGACAGCTGAAGTCATATTTGGCCCCAGAAAGCCCAGCTCCATGTAATCTCTGAGTAGAGTGGGACAGCAGATGGCATGATGACAGTTCCTTGCATGGATTATAAGTTCCTTCTTTGAACTATATTGGGAGCTCATTGAAGTGGAGATTCTGTACTTTCACCTTTATACTTCTGACATCTAGCTCAGAGCTTTTGAAAGAATGGTATCCAGCGAAGAAATGAAAGAATGCGCTCACGTAGCTGTAATGCTTTATGTGTCTTGAGGACATGGGGTCTCTGTTTGGGGCTTGCATTTCCTAGGTCCAGCACAACACTTGATGTTGTGCTGCAGTTCTCAGTAACAGTAGGGTGGGCATTTGGTGAATGTGTGGATTATACAGCAAAAGGGGTACAAAGAAGGGGTAATGCCCTTCTGTTATTTATATTCAAACCCCATTGCTTGCTAAGTGTTATTCTTGGGTGGGCTGCTTCACCTGAAGAAGCCCCATTTTATTCATCTATAAGATGGGGATAATGATGATACCTAAATTACTGTTGATTTAAAGGACTGATTGAGGTGGGAGCCCACAGATGAGTGGCTGGCACACACTGAGGACTCAGTATATAATAGTTAGTATCATGATCATTAATTAGTATTGGACTATGAAAATGTATTACATGCTTTGCTGGATACAAGGCCCTTTCATGTTTTTGTAGCACTTCTTAGAAAATGAAGGCCGTTTTGAGAAGGAAAAGCAAAACATATTCTTATCCTTTGGGAGCATATGAAGTGTTGGGGGAGGTGGGAGGCAGAGAAATAGGGGTCAAAAAACTCTCCTGATTTCTATGTCCATGTTTCTCAAAGCTCTTAATCCCCAAGCCTTAGAGATCTGTGAACAGCCCCTCATCAAAACCAAGTGCAAGAGACACTAAAGGATTCCTTAGCTTAGTCTTAGACCAAGGCTGGACCATCTCCTCAATGATACCTATATTCTCATTTAAATGATTGTTTTCTTAAAACTTTCATCTAGATTTTTTAAAGACCCTGCAGAAAAAAATCACCAGAGATATCTGGATAATGTGGTGCTGTTTTCTCTTGTGTGATTGTTGTTCATGTATGTGAGGTGGCATACAGGACAGATACACAGGGCATAGAAAGGGAAGAGTGCATTCATGCACCAGAGTGACTAATACCACCAGGAAAGGATAAGATCATGACTTAGGTCATAGAGTTGATCAGTTGACTGGGTTATGGTTGTTACAATGGCTAGCAGGTTCTGAAAAATGGCTAGCAGATGGTGGTATGTTACTCATTTTCTTTGACCTTGTATCTTCTAACTATTGTCAATATTCAGGGAACAATTGGTTACTATACTGAATTCCAGAAATTATTCTCACAACTTCCTTTATAACCTTCATTTTTACTCCCTTTAGTTGCTAGGAATGAATTTTCTCACTGCTTTTCTGACAAGCAAAGCACAGTCAACACTGAGTCTATTTTGTGCTGCTCCAGCAGGTCACCACAGACTGTAATCGACAATGAGGAGAACCTTGCTTCTCACATGTATGAAGGATGCAAAGTCCAAACTCAAGGTGTCTATTCTTGGAAAGGGTCTTCATGCTGAATATGTTGGAAGGCATCGCAAGGGGGAAGGGCATAGAGAAGGCATTAGGAAAAGTGAGTGAATTCACCCTTTCAGGGGGAGCTCTCTCCAGTGACAACTGCATTAATTCATCATGACGACAGAGTCCCCATGACCTAGTCACCTCCCAAAGGTCCTATCTCCCAATGCAGGCACAATGGCAATTAAATTTCAACATGAGTTTTGGAATGGACAAGCATTTGAACCCCATAGCACATATACCAATGGAGTATCTTCTACATGCCAGGTACTTAGTAAGGACTATGAAGGACACAGAATGAACCAGATATTGGTTCTGTTTTCATGGATTTTAGAATTCAATCAGTCTAGTGTGGAAATATGGGTTAAGATGAACCTGGATCCTTATAGTGCAGAATAAAAAATAATCTGGGACTTAGAAATTAGGACACGATAAGATGGACCAGGAGATCAGAAAGAAAGAAGCAGAAAAAAGAGTAAACTGATTAGCAATCCACTATATACCAAGCACTGTTTTAGCCACTTATCTATGCTTATACTTATGTCTATGTCTAACTTATACATAGGACTATATCTGTTTAAATTAAATATATATAATCTCTATGTCTGTATCATAAAATACATATGCATCACAAAGTCATTATCATCTCCATCTTTCTTTCATTTTGGGGGGGGCGTGTACCTGGGATTGAACACAGGGGCACTCAACAACTGAGTCGCAACCCCAGGTCTTTTTTTTGTATTTTGTTAGACACAGGGTCTCACTGAGTTGCTTAATACCTTGCTGTTGCTGAGGCTGACTTTGAACTCACTATTCTGCTTCAGCCTCCTGAGCCGCTGGGATTACAAGTGTGCGCCACCGCACCGGGCAATTGTGTCCACCTTTCAAAATGAGAAAACAGATGGCCATAGAAGACAAGCAGCACATCTAAAAGGTATTCTTAGAAAAGGGGAAAAAAATGACAGTAAAATTGTTCCTATGACTCATCTCTTCTTTGCTTCCCTAGTCTCCATCTGTATCGTTTTCCAGGATAATAACTACCATTTATTAAAAGTCAGGACTCTGCAAATCTCATTGTACATATTACCTAGTGATAATCAGAACACAATGGAATGGTTGTGATTGTTCTCCCACATTTTGTAAATGAGATAATGGAGAATCAGGGAACTTACATAGGAGGAATTTCAAAGCAAGACTTCAAATTGAGATATTCTCTGATAGGTCGTGTTTCTATTGCATAATCTAATAAGTATATTATGTATATATGTATATATATTAGCACATACATATGTATGTGTACATGTGAATATATACATACATATATGCACACACATACAGATGATAATATTAGTACCCAACATGGTTTTAACTTTCATTATGCATTAGATATTAAGTCAAGAGCTTTTCATTTTTGATAAATTTTATCCACTTGAAAACACCATTACTAAGTTGCTATAATTATTCTTATTGTGCTGATGAGAAAACTGAGGTTCATAGAAATTAGAAATTTTACTAAAAGTCATATAGTAAGCAGGTGTCTGAAAAAGGAGAATTCAGTCTTCAATCCAAAGTAGTTGAAGGGAAAGGTTACAAATGGAAGTCAGACACTGTAATCAGGTATGTACCTCTGTAGACTTAGAGGTGGGAAACTGAAAACTTCATGAGAAAACTTGACTTTGTTCTATCATTAATCCCTTCAAGCTCCAGTTATAATGGAAGGGTGGGGGTTTCAGTTTGCAGTTAAATAATGTAATGCCTGCTTTGAATCTCTTACCAGATTTCTCTTTCTTAGGCTCACATTCATGTGAAACTAGAAGGATATCCCAGTCTCCCAACAGCATGATTAGCCTTATGTGACACATGAAGCACACAGCTGAGAGTGACAATGTCATTCTGTCTTGTATAAAGCCTTCTCACTTTTTCTGCTTAGAAAGGTTTACTCAATGAATTGACAGTCTAAATCAGGAAAATCCACTCTGGTGTGGACAAGACCAGAGTATTTGGGGAAAATAGTTTCTGCTTGGAAATAAGGTTGAAGTCTCCATTGGTGAGTCTTTTGGGTGAGGAGGAAGAAAAGCCTGGAGCATTTGATCCTTCTGGCTATAAGCAGTGAGTGTGAGATGTGGAGCCGGGTAGACCGAGTTGGGGTCAAACCTCAGTTCCGTTTTTTATTAATCAAGTGCCCTTAGACAAGTGACTTCAGATTTTTCAGCCTTGGTTTTCTGAACTATAAAATTATGATCTCATTAAAAGTCTTAAATTAGACAATTAAAGTATAGAAAGTGTCTAGCATACCTTCTGGTACAGAATAGATGCTAAAATATGGTGGATGTAGCAGTTATCACAGTCATAACCATTGTTATGGTTTAGATATGAGGTGTCCCCAAAAGATCATGTGGGAGGTAATATAAGAATTTTCAGAGGTGAAATTATTAGATTATGACTAGTATAACCTAGTCAGTGGATTAATTCACTGATATGGATTAACTGGGTAATAACTGTAGGTAGTAGGGTGTGGTTGCTGGAAGTCAGTTTCTAGGGGTGGCCCTTGGGGATTATATTATGCCCTGACTCCTTGATTCTTTGCACTCAATCTCCCTGTGCTTCCTGGTGTCATGAATCGAGCAGCTTTCCCCTGCTACATCCATCAATTATGATGTTCTGCCTCACCTTGGGCCCAGAGCTATGGAGTTGGCCAACTGTGGACCAAACTTCTAAAACTAGGTGCCAAAATAAACTTGTCCTCATCTACATTGTTCTGATCAGGTCTTCGTTCACAGAGACAAGAAAGCTGATAAAATCAACCATCATCTTCATCATCCTCTTCATCATGATTTATGAGATAGGTTAGAAGCCAATACTGTTATATGCCCCTTCAGAATATCAGAATCTACTACTCGTGGATAATTTGGTCAAAGACTTGTGGGTCGCAGAACAGATCCTCTTTCTCAAGTTTAAATATTTACTTATCCTAGAGGCAAAAGGAAAGCTTGCTTTAGAGATTAACATGATATCCAATTTCATATTTCCCATGTTGGAAGTAGGGATTCTAAATAATGACTTGGAGATTTGAATATCAACATTCCCTAGAGAAGAAGTAGCCAAATGGCTTTCTCTATTGCTTTTAGCAAATTCAATTAGGAGGGAGCTCAATTTTCAATGAATCAGGGAGGGGCTCCTGCAAAGAACACTGACTAGGAGTAAAAAGAGCTATGCTCTAGTCCAAATAACACAATTAATATTTGTACTGTTCAGTGTACTTTAAAACATTTTTCATAATAATGACCTTTACAACAATCCTATGGGCATGTGCTATTATTATTTTCATAGAATCCAATGAATGCCTCACTATCTTGATGACTGTATGCCTTAATTACATCGAGATTCCAAGACTACCTCTACACAAGTACAGTAGATTAGATCCCATCACCTCTTAACCAAAGTGTTTCCAAACCAGCCTCCTTTCCTCAGGAGTTATGCACTGCATTCACTTTCTATCCTATGCCACAGGGCTCTTTCTAACTCACGGCCATGATCATTTCACATGTCTGTATGAAAACTTTCAAATTCTATGCCTCCATGTTAAGATTGTCCACCCTCCTTCCATGTCCCTGTCCTTTCCTTCCTCCCAGTGTTGTTGGGCAAATTCTGTCTCATGAATCTCATGTTCAGGCAGTAGTAGGCACAGCCACTTTAGTAGAGGCAAGGGGGACACAAACCACACTCCTGTTTATCCCTGGCTCTCTAGTTGTTCCCTCCTTCCTTATCCAAGTAGTCTAAGCAACACATTTTGAAATGTCAGTGTCAATGGCCTGCAGAATAAAGTTGAATATCCTTCTCTGGGAAAAGAGTTCATATCTAAGTCATCAGCCTCCTCAGAGAGGAAATAGCCCAAGTTACAAAGGCATCCTGGATAGGTGGGCCTCTGGACAGCATAGAGGTGTCCTGTTACCTTCAGGGAGACGTGAAGGGAGGCTTAGTGGAGAATGACCAACACACCTACTTTCTAACTTATCTTTTGGTCATATGGAACCTTTTTTGGTTACCTGAATAAAATATGCATGCTCACACCTCAGACCTTTGCACAAATTGGATTGCTTTTTCAACACGGTATCACAAATATTATGTTCCAGGGTAATCTAACTTCCTGTCCTTCCTTTAAGCCATCTCCTTTATCTTGTTCAAACATTTTGTGGACCACTTTATGCTTAACTCTATAGTACCACGTATCAATAAGTACTGAAATCACATTTTAATGTCTGCCTCTCCATTAGACTTTGAGAGCAAGAACATGTCCTATTCATTTCTTGACTGTTATCACAGCTGTTATCACACAGTAGGTGCTCAATAAATATTTGTAGAACTGAATATGAGGCTTTATTTCACAAATAAACTTGCAAATATCACACAAACACTGACTAAATGGTACGGCTGAGGCTATAACCTGTAGGATGAGAGCATCTGCTTTTGATTGACAAGAACTGAATTAACAAATGACTTTTCTCAAGACACAGCTATTGCATTATGAAAAGTACACCATTTTTACCAATAAAATGGATTGACTACATTTCAGGTTTCAAACTAATTTTGGAAGCTGAATGCAATGAGATGATGGGAAGAAGAAAAAGAAGAGAAAGAACACAAGTGTGGAACACAAGGCTCTCTGGCATCTATAAATCGTGCCCTCAGTAACCTGATATTTTGACCAAGAAAATCAATGAATAAGAGCTGAGATGGGATAAATGGGCAATGACCACAGAATAGCATGGTACCCAGGATGGGTCAAGACTTGAGTGTAACCAAATCAGAATACTATCATATTTTAAGAAATAAACTGATCTGTAATGGAGGGGAGACTAGGGAAGAATGGAGGAACTTTGGAATGGGCAGAGGCGAGTGAGGGGAAGGGAGGGGGTATGGGGTTGAGAAAGATGGTGGAATGAGACGGACATTATGACCCTATGTATGGGTATGAATGCACAAATGATGTGACTCTGCATCTTGGTACAACCAGAGAAATGAAAAGTTGTGTTCCATTTGTATACATTGAGTCAAAATGCATTCTGCTGTCACATATCACCAATTAGAACAAAAAACAGTAGTTAAAAAAAAAGAAAGAAGAGAAACAAAGTGGAGGGCTGCCTTTATCCTGGGAAATATGAAGAAAAATTGACAGAGCAATGCAGCAATCCCCAAAGGGAGAGCCACTGAAACCAGAAAGCATGGCCATTCCAGGCAACAGAAAAGCATTCCTCTTCAGGGAGACAAAAGCTTCATTGGACCTAATCTTAGATTGAATAAAAAAAATCTTCACAATAATCTTCATTTAGTTTCATTTCCCTTTTTAAATTCATTTATGGAACATGGGTGTACAAATAGTTATTAAAAAGACAAGCATTGGTGTCAGACAGACTCAAGTTCATGTCCTAGTATTGTGCCTGACTAAAACTGGAATCTGAGTGTTAAGTGGCAGTTACTGTCTCCTCACATAGCCTTAGGCCTTCCTGTTGGAGCACAGCACACCTACCCCCCTGCAGCCTCGGGGCTTTCTCCCAAGACTGGAACTTGCTCTGCCAGCATATACACTATAGGCCAGAGGAGCTGGAGAATAATGACCCTGAATCCCACCCTCAGAGACCCAAACTTATGGCTAATGGAAGGTTTCAATAATGACCCCAACTCCCTTGCATCTCTGATGGGACAATTCTCAGGTAAGTGTTCTGTGCTGATATCTGGGGAGTCAGTCTTCCCAGTATGATTGAGTTTCATTTGTCCACAGTGGTCTCTGGCCAAAAAATGCATCCTTAGCCAGCTGCTTTCCTTTCCTATCTTACTTCCCCACGCCTCCACGGATGCTTCCTGAGATCATCTTCCAAATAAACTACTTGCAGGAGAATCCTATCCTCAGGGTCTGTTTCTCAAGGACTGAAACTTGAAAAAAAAATTACTTACTTAATGTGTGTGGTCATATTCCTTTTCTCAAAATGCTGACAATAGCACACAATTGGTTTTCATGTGAGATAATATGTGCAAAGTGCTTAGCACAGTGCCTGGTCCATTTGAATGCTTAAAACATGTTAGCTGTAAGTTGTGTTACTGTTGGTAAGAGACCAATAGGTGCTGCAGAGTCCAGATTCTGTGTTAGGTGCTGTGGATGGGATGGTAAACAGCACACTGCCCTCCTCTGCACACATGGCACTTACCTTCTCGTGGAAATGTAAGTTACCCATAATGCCACACAATGTGGGGATAAGAGAGAAAGGTGTGTACTGCAGGAGCACACCGTATAACTTAGCCTCACTGGAGCCTCAGAGAATACTCCACAGGAAGCTGATACTTAAGGTATGATGGGATTGAGCCAGACAAAAGTTTGTGTGTATGTGCATGTGTGTGCATGTGCCTCTGTGTGTGTACACAGGCATGCAAAAACTGTACTAAATAGGAGAAAAGTGCATGTTAAAAGACCTTTAAATGGCTGAATGTTCTCTCTGACATGCAGATGCTAACATACCACAAGGGGTGGTGAAAGGGAAGAACAGGAGTTCAGTGGATTAGACAATGAAGGGAGAGAATGAAGGGAAGGGAGGAAGGATGGGAATAGGAAAAACAGTGGAATGAATCTGACATAACTTTCTTATGTTCATATATTAGTACAGACCATTGTAACTCCACATCATGTATAACCACAAGAATAAGATCCTAATTAGAATAAGTTATACTCCATGTATGTATAATATGGCAAAATGCACTCTACTGTCATGTATATCTAAAAAGAACAAATAAAAAAAGAAAGACCATTAAATATGTGAAAGAAAAATCAAGAGAAGGAAGAAGTAGGGAGGAAAAGAGAAAGAGCCTATAATTGCTTGTAAAAAAAAAAAAGACCTTTAATCTGATTTCATATTCATCACTTCTTCAGTTCCTACATTTTTGGGTGCTTGGTTTTATGGATACTGGTAAATGAAACAGATGTCTGTTGATCGAACAGTGCCATTTAGAAATATTCCTGCTTTGAAACTGCAATTAATAGATATTCTTGTTTTGTTCAAATCTGCACTGTAGGTTGAGTAAGACTGAAGTAGGTTACAATCAGGCAAATTCCCAATTATGTCAACTCTGGACCAGGAATGAGATAGTAATTTATGGAGCAGAAAGGCTGAGAGTACCACCCAGAGGCCAGGCCTGTTCACAGGGAGAGGTCTCCCGGGAATCTTCTTGAGGGACACTCTTCTGGGGACAGCACATGTTGGCATTGCATCCTGATTCCATGTCAGCACCCAATGTCTACCCCTGCCCTTAATTTGAAATATCAGTCCCCTCTCCTGTAATGCCACAAAATGTATACTCTCGGCAACTTACACAGCCAGGACCATACTGGAAGCCTGAGTGGTCTTCCTTACTTGAGTCCTGGGCCCTGGAGAAGTTATAAATCAGAGGGCTGTGGTAGAGAGGAATTAACTATTACACGGAGCAGCTTCTTGAAACCTTAAAAGGGAAAGCGCTCAATAAGTACAGGCTGTTATTATTGCTTGTGGCTTTAGACACTGGGGTATCTGAGACCTCTTCTTTTTTGGCATTTTATTTGATATTTATTATAACAGCTATTCATTTTATTTATTTATTTATTTATTTATTTATTTATTTATTTATGTACATGTGCACGTGTGTGTGGTTGTAATGGAACTTAGCTGCTTGCAGTTGTGCCTTGGTAGTCTATCTCAGCTTTAATGTTGAATAACTTCAAGAGCCAACCAGCATGGGAACTGCCACGGCCCAGACACCATCAAGAAGACATATGCTCTGCTCTTAATTGGGTGATATGGATTAGTTTTTGTTTCAGTATTACGGGAAAGGGGCATGAGTTGATTTTCCAGAATGGTGCAATAAAAATAAAATGTGATTGATTAACTCAATAACAAGGAAGCATATCCTGTGCCACAGCACAGAGGAAATGCACAAAGCCCTACAGGTAGAGGCTGCATAGCACACACTGCTGAAGAGAGACGCCTGTACCAGATGCTGGAGAAGAGCATACTCCTCGAAGCTCAAGTCTGGCTGAAGGGCTTATTTTTCTCAGAAGATTCATCTAGTGATTTTTTTAGAATCTGGGATGCTAAGGAATAGATGGCAAGTCATATCTGCAAAGCTATTTAACAGATTCTTGTTCATTTTTTCAATGTTTTGCTTTGTTTTTGATTTTTCCAGACAACATGTAGATGCCTGCTTGTTGATAGAATTCTGGGAGTCCTCGCCCCCATGAAGAGCCTATTGAAGCTGTCTGTGGTTCATTTTGATTGGCAGGAAATTTTAATTTAGAAATCATGGTATTGAAGTGGCATAAAAATTCTGTACATGGACACTGTTCTATGGGAAAGAGCTATACCAGCTTCTGGAAGATGTTCACAAGTTCTTAGGATCTAAGAACCACTAAAGTGAGGAAAATGCACATAAACAGGTAACACTGAGAGATACATTTTCAATATATTATGTGAGTCTAAAACAATTATTTGATCTGAGATGCCATTCCCCTTCCCCAAGGATATATATGTTTTGACCAGATTTCAAAAAGTTATTGTTTTAGTCAGCTTTTTCGTGGCTGTGACTAAATGACCTGACCAGCACAACTGTAGAGGAGGAAGAGTTTATCAGAGGGTGCAGGGTTTCAGAGGTCTCAATCCATAGACAGCCAGCTCCATTCCTCGGGACTCCAGGTGAGGCAGGACATCACAGCAGAAGAGTGTGGCAGAGGGAAGCAGAGAGAGAGAGAGAGAGAGAGAGAGTCTCCACTCTCCAGATCCAAGACATTTACCCTGAAGCCACACCCCAATTCCAGTCTCCTCCAGCCACACCCTACCACTTCAGTTACCACTCAGTTAATCCCTCCCAGGGGATTAATCCACTGATTGGGTTAAAACTCTCCTTGTCCAATCATTTTTCCTCTGAACCTTCTTGTATTGTCTCACTCGTGAGTTTTTGGGGGACACTTCATTTCCAAACATTAACAGGTATTAAATTTAAAGGTATTAAATTGTAAAGGAAGGAAGTCTACATGAATAAATCAAGGGTGATATGGACTCTACTTATACTTCAGGTCTCATTTCAAATGCAATTTCTTCTTCTGGTCTCCTATAACACTACACACACACACACACACACACACACACACACACACATACACTGCCAGCTTTCTGATTAATGCTAGACTTGCTGGAAGCAGAGAGTCTTTTTAACATTACACACTTGGGCCACAGTGTCAGGTATACTCTTGATAAATGTGTATGAATCCATAAGCAGAAAGGTTTCCCATGTGGTGAGAACTGCATCAGCAAGGATCTAGGAAGCTTAGTGCAGATTCTGTGCTACACAGGAAGCTTTCAATGGCCAGCTGCAACAACCCTGTTAGTTTAAGTCAAACAGGGAAATTTACTATTTATATTCACAATGGTAGAAAAGGAAGAATTAGACCTGACTTCAGGAATGGTTGGATTCAAGTACTTAAAAAGTATCAAAGCCTTCTCATCATCTGTCTTCTCTGCCTGTCCCTCTGTGTTGGTTCAAAGTGTGTTCGCTACAGAGAGATTTTCCTCCCTGTCATGGTGACCATGGTGTACTGCCTTATTCAATGTTTTACTTTTTCTAGAGCGCTAACAACTTTTCTGAATAAACATTTAATGTGCTTTTTTTTTTCGTCTTATGAATGAAGAAAATAATTCAGAGGGTCAGTTAATTGGAATAATGTCCACAGCTACAAAGCAGAGGAACAAGAAATGTAGCTTTTTAAAATGTTTATATGGATATGGGAAAGCCTGAGTTTTAGTATTATTTACAACTCTTGTTTAAATAAAAATGCAATAACACCTTTCTAAGCTTTGATCTTCTTAGCTGATAAATAAAGAAAGGAGTATAACCACCCCTCAGTTTTGATTGTACACACACACATGTACATATGCATTTATATATGTAAAATATTTATGTACATACAAAATTATATGTATGTGAACATGTACATACACATATATACACATGTAAAATGATGTGTTTGAGAATTCTTGGCACAAAGTAGCCCATCAGCAAATACTGAAAAAGTTAAGTATATAAGATATCTAACAAGTGCACAAAACAGGGTTACAAATGAACTTCATGGAAAATTCCTCCTACCAGCTCAAGTTTCATTGGCCAACATCTCTTTTCTTTTCACCCTAACATTCTCATCTACTCATTTTGTGCACTGCTTATTTTGCTTTGTGTTTGCTATTCTATTTCAATGACAAATATCAATCTTTAGAACTTTTCAATTTTTTCCATTCTAAAGTATTTGTTGAGTACCTTCTATGTGCCCAACATGGTTCCCATCCCTGGAGGATGTGACAGTAAATAAGTAGATCAAGGGCCTGTCCTCGTGCAGTTTGCCTTCTATAGGAGAGCCAAGTTACACACTAAAAATATAAATGACCCATAATAAAACTTCAGGATGAAAAGATATGCACCATGAAGGAAACAGCAGCAAGGGCATAGAGAACGAGGAGAAGGCAGAGTTTTGGATGAGTTCATCAGAATAATCTTAGCTCTAAGAAGCTTCTATTTGAGTAAAAACCTTGAAGAGAAGAATTGAAGAGAAGAATTGTATGGGCTATGGAATGATGTTAGAAGAATATTCTGGGAGAGGACACATAAGTACAAAGGGTCTGGGGCAGGAGCTGTCATGACTTCCTCTAAGATCTAAAGGGAAACCACAACATTAGGGGAAAGTGACAGGAAATGACCTTGAATGGTAGCCAGGGACAGACCTTGGGGTGGCATTTCAAGGTGATGAGTCTATCAACTCTCTAATGTGCACTGGGAAGCTGAGGGCTTCAGGCCAACATCTTGACCTTATTTTCTGGGCAGTGAACACACTGAAGGGAATAAGAGTGGGAAGAGAGACACCCATGATGAAAAGATGGTAATGACTGGAACAGGAGTTATGGAGGTAGTGAGGATTAACCAAATTTAGAATATATTATAAAGGTAAATCTGAAAGCTTTTGGTGATGGAAAAGAGAAGCAGATAAGGGATACTTAAGCTTTGAAGAAAAAAGAGATATTTTAAAGTATGTTTGAACACTAGCCAGCATTTACTGAGCACCATAGGCCATGGCCAATACTGAGTGCTTTATACTTATTGTATCATTTAATTGCCTATCTCACTCACAATGTTTTGATTTTTTTTTAATGCTGAATCTTTGAAGATGTAAATATTTACCTCATTGGTTTGGCCTTCATTTCTTTCCCTCGGTTTACCATTTAAACTGAAGGACAAACTGAAAATTTAAAGACTTTAATCCCCTGAGTTTCCAAGATGGGTGGGGGGGACTTCCTGATACTGGTTCTGCACTCGTATATCCTTCAGCTAATCGATCTGCCCTTCTGAGCCTCGGCTTGCCTTACTGTGCCAGCTCACGCCCCTGGGACAGGAGATCAGCACCTCTATTCCCGGCATTCCTGTTCTTTAGCATTGTGGATTTAATTATTTTGTATATATTCGTTATGCATGAAGGAAAAGGCAAAGTGATTTGCACTGCACAGAAAAAACTTAAAAACAAAAGTTCTTTAATCAGGTCTCAAGTGGATGCTATGAAAATAATGGAAGTTTCATTAAATCCAGCTCTTGAAGTAAAGATCAGATTGGCTCACTGAATGGTTTTCTAAACCTGGCCATTCATGTAGTAAAGTGCCTTCCTTACTGTGTTTTTTGAGACAGGTGAGGTTAGGAATCAACAGGCACACTCGCTTTGGCCATTATGGATGTCAGGGTTGGTCTACGTATGGTGGGCACTGGATGTCCACTACAAGAAGAAAAGTCTCCTTCAAAACCTACAGAGCAATCTTTACCTCAGTATGCTGTAGTTCTCCTTAAAGTCAAAGCACTATTGTTTGATGTCCAATAATTTTCATACAAACAATTAAATCAGTAACACCCTCAACTGGGTTTCAAGTAAAGCTTCATCACGAATAAGAGAAGATATAAATTGAAGGAAAAATTAAGGGTCTTCCATTCTGCTTGGGTCTTGCTTGTCATCTTCCTTCTACTATCTGCCTGCACCAAAGAAATTTATTGATTTGATAACATATCCCTGGAGATCAGAGTTGAAAGGCTGGTAGTGAAATCCACTAAGCTTCTGGACCCTGTCATGGGTTGTGCACCAACCCATAAGTGGGGCCAAATGCTTGGGAATCAAGGTGAATTCTAAGCTCAGCAAGGAAGAAAAGTGTATTTGTAATGGCACAGCGGTGCTTATTTTGGTATTCCATTCCCTTATCTGGGTGTGGAGCTTCATTTTGCTCCTGAAGCTATAATTTGCATAAATTGTATTATTATGCCTTAGTTTCCCCAATTCTAGAACCAGGAGATTAGACCAGGTGAATTTTCATGTTCTTTGATTTCTGGAAACCAACTTGTATTTAAAGACATAATTTTAAAGATAGCATGGTGAAAAATACATTGATGAATATTTGGGCCCAAATCAAATCTCTTATAATGAAGTCTTAAGTCAAAAAATAAAAGAAAATTAAAAGAGCAAATATAAACCCCCATAAATTCAGTAATGCAAAGACATATGCATTCACAGCTGGGCAAGGAAAAAAGATTTCCTCCTTTAATGTTTAATCTTCCCAATCTAATCAAAGATAATCAAGTTTCAAGAGTTATAGAAGAAATAGAAAATCAGAATAGACCAATACAGAGGAAAAACCATAGAAATGTGTTTAAGAGATGCCTGCCCAAAAGATGTTAGCTCCTGAGAGATTTAGTGGTGATTTAGTTTAAGCATTCAAGAAATAAAACATAAATGTATTCATTATAATGTGTTCTGGAGAGAAGAGATGGAAAAACTATCCAATTCATTCCACAAGGAAGGTTTGATTCAAATCCCCAAAGGTAGTAAAATATAATGCCAAAAACAAACAAACAAATGAGAAAATAATTTAATGTATGAATCTATATTCAAAACCTTACATTAACAACTTTGTAAAAAAGCTTAATAGTCTAATGTTACTGATTCAATAGGAAAACCCCCAGTTTCAAGATAACTAGGAAATCGAATAATGCAATCGAAGTTTTTCAGTAGGCTAATAACAATAAAAATGTAGACAATTATGTCCATATCCCCTAAATACTTTGAATAAAATTTAATAACATTTCCATTTTTTCATTTTGGAATAAAATAATTCTTCCTTAATTTGATGAATATTTTTACTTTAAACTTCAAACCAAGTGACTCTTTAGTACAGGGCACCAGACACATATCTAAATTAGAGATAAAGCAAGTTTGTCTACTCTGCTATCATTTAATATTATTTAAGAGGGTCTGGCTGGTTCAATAAGTCAGATAAAAAATAAAACTAACAGGTATTAGAAATAAAAGATATCATAAACCCATAAGCCTTGTTAGCAATTCTGAAATCCAAAATACTCTGAAAGCTGAATGTTGTGCCTCATTCGTTTGATATGAAAACTAATCTGAGCTGATGTAAAGCTACTTAGTCTGAATGGTTATACTGCTGCAGAAATATTAATATGTTTGATTATGAGCTTTTTCCCCAGACCCTGCTGAGGTTGTTATATAGTATTTGGAATAGGCACCATGTTACTATTCAAAATTCTGCATTGCAAGAAATAGCCCTAGGATTTTAGACAAAATGTTGTGAATCTCAATTATGTGCAGATAGCATGATTATACACTACAGTCATTTTATAAATCAGAAAATATTTGTTAGAATTAATAAAAATGTTTAATATAAATGCCTGTATTCAACAAAGCAGGTGTTAAAATTGTCTGTGTATAAAGCCGTATGTACCTGTCTACCCCCTCCATTGGTAAGGTACTTGAGGATAGGGGTTCTTTTTGTTCATTTCTCTATCACTGGAGCCGGGCATATTGCTTGGCATAGAAAAAGTAAACAGTAATGCTGTTTAAAACACTAAGAGATGAACAAACAAACAAGAAAATCATTATTATTAAGTTTTCCAATTTTTTATTTTTGTGTATACATTTTACATAATTCCAGTCGATATCCCAACAGGAATTTAAGATTTGTTTTGCTTTGTCTTAATTTTAAAACTCTAGAAGAAGTTGATAAAAAATGTACTTGGAAAAATGCAACAATAAAGAACAGTGAACAGTCTTTAAAAGACAAGCAACTAAAAGGGAAACTAGGTTCATGCTGAGCTCTTCCACCCACTCTCAGTGGTTTTTGGCAAGTTACTTGCTTCTTCTCCCACTAATGTCCTCATATATAAAATCATAATAATAATAGTGAGATGGAAATCTTTTCATCCTGTCATTGGCCTCATTCCTTCCCCTGTGAATTGCTTGTTTAATGTCTCCTTTGGCCATTTTCTCATCATGGTGTTGATTCCTTTTTGTTGTTGATTGGCTTCTTTTAAATGCCATGTGTGTCATACATGGTAAGTCATTGGTCTTTGGAGTCTGTTGTAGATTTTAGGTCTAATTGTGTGTTGCTCCCTTTTCTTGCATTATTCACAACTTTTTCTTCCCTAGACAAAGACATTTTTATCTGGGAACTTTATATCTTACATAAAGTTTATAAATCTTTATATCTAAAGTATGGTAGAGTGAGCCTGAAGTGGAACTAAGTAAAGAATATATGAAGTAAATTGATGCTTAATAATATCTAAGGTGAAATAATGGAGCATGGTTTAAAAAAATAAAAGAGGCAAAGGAATAAAAAGAATTGTCTTTAATACAGCAACTTGCTGAAATAGGCACTGATAGTATCATTTTATACCTAAGTAATCTGGGGACAAAGAGAGGTCAAGAACCCAGAATCTCATGATTTGTAAATGTCAAGGCTAAGATTTATGTTTAGAGTCCATTTTCTTACCAGTTGATATAGGAGTGTTTTCCATCAATTGTTAATATGAATTGCTCAGACAAAATCGTGTTAGCCAAATACTATGTGTAGGCCCTTATGTATAGGAATCTGGTGATAATTTTCCAACTCTGAACTCCAGAATGGAGAAACTGGGGTTGCAAATTTGAAAAGCAGCAAGGAAGAGTGACCCCAAATTATACAGGAACTCCATACTCAAGGTTATACTTCATTCTGGATGTGAGGCAGCCTCTCTCTCTCTCCCCATCATTTTTAATGCAAGTTTTCCATAACTTGATGGAACTTAGGTTCACTTTTTCCTGCTCCAAATGTTAAGAGAAACTGAAGAATTCAATGTTAGCCCTTGTTTCTCTAAATGGGGGTGAGACCTGGGTGAGAGAAGGGGGCTCCATTTGTGCAAAGAACCTGAGCTCATCAGGTTACTTACCACAAGCACATCAGAACATCCCAGACCATCACTCCTCTCGACCCAATGATTGATTAATTCATAAGAGTGGAATCTCTCCTTGCCGAGGATGCCCAGCAGCCCACACAGTCTGCAGGTAAATCTACTTGACTTAGTACACAGTCCCTCCTTTTATTTTATTTTTTATTTATCTTTTAAATTGACTTACAAAGACTGCATAAATTCATGAGGTAGATGTGATGATTCAATATATGTGCAGATCACATAGTGATCCAATTAGGGTAATTAACATATCTATCACCTCAAATATTTATCAGTTCTTTGTGGTGAAACATTCAAAATCTCCACTTCTAGCTATTTTGAAACACACATTGTTACTTTATTGTGAGCTTCAGTCACCCTACTGTGAAATGGATGATCAGAACTTATTCTTCGCATCTAACTGCAGTTTTGTACCCATTGTAACCTCTTCCTACATTCCATTCCTCATACCCTCCCGAGCATCTGGAAACCACTATTCTACTCTATTTCTATGAGATCAAAACAATCCGATTACTTGGTATATATTTAAAGGAAATGCAATTGTATAACCAAAAATATATCTCTGTTGCCATGTTTAATACAATATTATTTGCAGTAGCCAAGATGTGGCATCAATCCAAGTGTCCACCAACACAGATGAATAGACAAAGAACATGTGATGCATGTGTATATATATATGTGTGTGTGTGTGTGTGTGTGTGTATATGTGTGTGTATATATATATATATGTATATATATATATATATATCACACAATGAAATACTACTCAGGCATTAAAAAGATGAAATCCTGCCGTTTTACACAACTTAGATGAACATGGAGGACATTATGTTAAGTAAAATAAATCAGATATAGAAATCAAACACTGTGTGATCTCACTCATATGTGGAAATCAAAAATTTCATCTAATAGAAGCCCCTTCTAGGTAAAGGCCTTCCGTGGTTTATTCCAAGACTTCTAATTTAAGGTCATTTATATTTTCAGGTTCTTTTCCACAGCAGGCTTTAAACCCCCCATCCTACTGTATGCAACCATTCCTCAGTTCCATTTAACTACACGTTCCTGAGTGACTGCTATGACCCAGCACTGTGCTAGGTCCCAGGAAGACAGAGAAATTAACAAGGAAGGACCAACACTCAAGGGCCTCACAGGATCCAGGGAGAATGACACACAGCACTGGATCCTTTTCATCCTCAGAAATATGGCCAGTGATTTAAATATATGCAAGCTGAAAATGTGTAAGTTTCATAGGCTGATTTTGAAAAGGAATTTACAAGATGAATCAGGGTTTGTTGGGCAGACAAGGTAATAGAGAGCAAAAAGCGCTGAAGGCCTAGGCAACACCCAGGAGACAGTGTGAACAGAAGCTGAGGCATGGTGGTGCGCTGGGGAGTTTGGACTTAGGAGGAGGACAAGCAGGAGTCATTGAGCTTTTCCACATGGAACGCTTACCCAGTCCTCCTGCTTCAAGGTCATCCCAAGGCCTGGTGTCATCCATAAATGAGACAGAAATGTGTCCCCTGCACACATGCCTCATCTGGAAATAGCCTTTGGACACTGCCCCTCTATCTACTCAGCTTCCCTTATGAGGTCATTTGTTCCTGCGTGGCCCATTGCATTACCCATCCCCATAGACTTTCAGTACTAAAGTTTGGTCCAGGGATCAAATCCATACCACCAGGGAGCTAGGTAAAAAATGCAGAATCTCAGGCCCTTGTCAAGGCCTGCTAAGTAGGAATCTGAGTTTCAACCAGGTCCCTGGGGACTCAGACACATGTTCCCATGTGCTTCCCTGCACTATGGTAGGCTTGATTGCTGATCCAGCCTGCCCTGTGACAGGAATGCCATCTCTCATGTGCCAGGAATATGGTGGGGAAGAAAACTGACATTCTTGAGGATCAGGCCCTATGTGAATAACTGAGGTTGGGTTAGAGCAAACCAAGTTGATTCATTTTATCTTAGAATTACCTTGCAGGGTGAGTAGAATTATTCTCAGCTCACAGATATAGAAACGGAAGCTGCAAGTGTCTAGAGTCACATAGTCAGGGGCATTTAACCTCACTGTATGTCATCTTCTTCAGAGCTTGTCAGGAACTCCAAGAAGAATGGATCCACCATCTCCACCAATCCAAAAACAAAGCTCCCTCCCAGAAGAAAAGAGTCTTGCCAATCCTTCAGTCAGGAGCTCTCCATTCCTACCTGCCTTGAGTGGCACCTCTGGATTTGAGCCAACTCGACCCCAGTTTGAATGCAAATGTTGTCTAGAGTTGGATCCCCCAGGGACCTCTTCACCCCCTCTTGCCTTTTCCTCCTGCACAGACACTGCAGGTAGATTTAGCATTCTGTGCTTCATGCCTGAGTTCCAGATTCTCTGTCAGCACAGTCCTATCTCAGAGAAAGAAATCAAACAGCTGAAAAGCAGCCGGCTCTCAGGGAGGGAGGAAAAAGCAGGTGGATTTGACATAACTGCCTAACAAAGTGTATTTATGAATATCATTGGAACAAATGTCTCCCGTAACTGCAGCCATCACCTCCTAATGTCACATCACAGAGACACTGGAAAACAAATCGGGCTTATAACCTGATTTTCTATCAGCTGGGAATGGCCTCACCAACCTTCAGCCTCCCAAGCTAGGCAGCATATGACTCGCATCTTCATTTGAACTACTGAAGGATTTGGGGATTTAAAAAGAAAAGAAAAGAAACAATATTTTTTAAAATATTGATTTTGGGGCTGGGGGTATAGCTCATTTGTAGAGCATATATGCTTAGCATGTGTAAGTCCTGGGTTCCATCCCCAGCACCAAAAAAACAACTAAATAAAATAATGAATAAAATAAAAATATAATTTTATCAGTAGCATGTTTCTCAATGCAGCAGGCAATTCACCCCAGGTGGCCTAAAAAGTGCTCAAATTACCAGAGACTCAAACTCCTTAGCGTTGGTCTGCAAGGGTGGGAAATGCAACCGTTTTGCTTTGGAAGACTCAATGCTACTCTCTTCTTAGAGCCTTTATTTTTCTACTTCCTTGGCAGTCCCCCTCACTACCTTCTCCCTGCAACACTCTAAGTCAGATCTTTCCCTGGCCTGTCTCTTTTCCTCCATTTCTGTCACCTCTGCCCTTCTCCTGTACCCCCCCTCTACTTCTCTCATTTGGAAGGTTGCAGAAACTTTCTGCTGTCTCCCTGACCCACAGCTCTCTTCTCTCCAACCCACCCTCTGCTTTAGATGGATTCTGTTTTCTCTCTGAACACTTCAGGATTAGGGATCAGCCATGACTTTTATTTTTTTGCTTCTAGGACCCAGCATAGGGGCTGAGGGTGGGGCTCAGTAGTAAAGCACTTGTCTAGTGAGCATGAGACCCTGGGCTTGATTCCCAGCACTGGGAAAAACAACAAAACCCCCAAAACAAACCTAGCTTAGAGCAGCACAATGCTATGGAATGGAGTTGAAACTACTAAAATCAGAAAGACACTGAGGATTTGGAGGATCAGACATAGGGGATATATTACCTCCAGAACGCACTTGTTGCAACAAAGTAAAGTAAGTAGAGGAGTTTACTTTCTTCTAGGCAAGAGATGTTAAATGAAAATGAATGGTCAATCCTCTTATTTTTAATTGGAGATGTGTGAGATGTCATCAGCATTCTCTTTATTGGGTGTGCCATTTTTATTGATTTATTTTATTGACCAAGAAGCATTTAAAGTGCTTTCCAAGGGTCATCACAACCTCAGTCATCTAAACATTATTAATCTTTTTTTTGTACTTGTAAGAACTTTCCTCTAATAGGAAGATAAGAATGGCCACAGGCCTTCTTAGGAATCTAACCTGGGAACAAGCAGCTCCTCACACCTGTTTTGACCAAGAAATAAGCACTAAAGCACCTTGAATGTGGTGCAGTTCCTGGAAGTTTCTGGGGAGGCAGGAACCTGCCAGCTCGGGGAAGTCAGACCACATCCCTGCTATGCCCTGTCAAGCCGCATCCATCCAATTAGGTTAGGAGTGAAGATGTTACATGATGTGACCAATGGGATCAGAAGCAATAACACGACCTGTCAGCCAGTGCTTTTCTGCCAATTTTGGGGTAAAGAGGTTGCCTGCTAGAGTGCTGGGAGTCAGGGAGATCTGGTTCAGGAGAGTGGGGAAAGGGCTATTTAATTCCTTATTTACAAAAGTGGTGCTTGTTGTGTGTGTGAGCAGTAAATTGGTCTTATTTCCCTAGTCTTGTTTCAGAATTTTGCTTGCAATCTGTAATATCTGGTCTTTTTTAATAGGCTTAGAGTTATAAAACACCACATGCCGCATTTCAGGACCTGGATGTTCCTTTGGAAGTAGGGCCAGAGAGGAGAAAAAAAATGAGGTCTTCTGTTTCTCCAGTTGAAGGAGTGTCACCTCGCCCACCCTGTGTAAAAGACTAGGAAATGCAATTGAGGGTTGAGGGCACCTGGTGCTAGCCAGGTGATTGAATCCTGGTTTGAGTCTGGGTCATTGGAGCCCTGGGGCTGGCTGTAGCTTGGAGCCCATAAATTCCCTGATGTTGGCCTTCAAGAAACAGATGCAGCTCAACTCCTGTCTAAACCATGTAGTTGCCACTCTTGAGTCTGCCTGCTAGCACTGATTTACAAAGCACCAGGAACAAACATTCTAGCAATAGAAAATGCAAACGAGGTCACCATTTTCAGAGGCAGCAGTCTGGCTCACTCAGAACTGTGATGCGCCCCACATTTGCAACAGGTCATTGCTGAAAAATTCCTAACCAATAACCTCGGGTGCTCTCTGACAGACACTAACCACATACACTGACCCACAGAAGCAAACTTCAGACCTGATTTTATTGAGGTGTGTCATTTCGGATTTTCCTGATTTGTGTAAGACTGAATGAAAATCTGTTCTTTTGAAACTGCAGAGACAACATCATGTGGCCATCAGGGAAATGGATTCTGGAGCCATGTTATCTGAGTTCAAATCCCAGTTGCATAGCTCTCTAATTGTTACTTGAATTCTGTCTCAGTTTTCTTATTGTCAAGATGGGGGTGACATTAGTACCTAAACCTACCCCTTTTAAGTGAGTAAATATATGTAAATGATGAACAGTTCTTGGCACGTGGGAAATGTTCCTCAAATATTTCACATTTTGTTTCTGATGTTTTGCTCTATCTCATCTTTCTGCCTTCTTAAGGGAAGATTCCCAAGGATGGGGTGTTTATATTTGGTCTCTAGGCTGCTTGATACCTGGATAGCCCTCAAGAACTCTCCCTTGGAGCTCCACAGTTTAGCTACCAGTTAAAACCTCTCCCTCCAACAGCCAGATTTTTGCTTAGCTTATGAAGTATGCGGAGTCCTAATTTAGACACAGATTGTACCATCCAGATTTCTGTGGTGGAGACCTCCTAGCCAAGGCCATTGATTCTTAAGATCCTTGACTGGTTCACATCTTGACTCTATCCTTATACAATTGTCTCTTGTTATTGGAAAGGACAGGACTGAGACTTTTCTCCTCATATTCCTGAAGCATACATCAGGTGCTAAATAAACATTTTTGAGCAACTCTCCAGCTCCTCTTCTAGATCTAATCAAGTAGTCATGATGTTTTTAAGACCCCTGGTTTTGTAAGGGCAATATGGGGTCATCCATTTGTCCCTTTTTTGGGGATAGTTTCCCCAGGAGGAAGAACGGCTTCAATAATGTTCTGCAAAATGAGTCTCACACTGAGGAGCGCTTACCACTCTTCTCACCAGGCTGTGTTCTCTACAGGTCATCACATGGCTGACCTCATCTCCCTGCCTGGAAACTTGGAAAACGTACACTTTTCATGTGAGAACTCATGAAATGTGCTTTAGAAGGAGCTTCTGGGAAACAGAATCACCAATAACAAATACTGTACCAACATGCTGGCATCACAGGTGGAAACTATGACCCTGAATGGTGGCTTCGCCTGTCATCCAGGTGGCAGAACACCTGGAAACCACAGAACACCATGACAGTGACACAGCCCAGCACAAAAGTCACAGCTGATCCCAATATCTGAACTAGGTGTGATTTTTATGAACAGAAAATATAACTAGACTGCTGTCTATAAATGCAACAAAAAATCAGAACAGGCATTCAAATCTATATAAAAAACACCTCATGACCTCAGCATGGCCAGCTATTTCTGAGTCTTTCCATTACCACCATTGGACACTTTTCATTAATTTGGTCATTTGCAGGTGCATTTGGAAGATCAAAAAAAGCTGGTCCCAGGGGGGAGAAAGTTTTAATAAATTAGTAAGTGCACTGTTGACTATCATTTCTCTTTTATTCAAGAGAAAATCAGGGGGGAGAAAGTTTTAAAATGAGCCAATTTCATCCACTAACTTATTTTTTCCTGTGAAAGAAAAATTCCTACATTATTTAATTTTATAGAGAAATACTTTAGAAAAAGTGGATAAGTAGCTGTATTTGCTGCCTTAGGTTAAGAAAGTACTTCACAAGAAGGAAAATCAACCCATTCAAGGCAAAAAGATTGGAGTATTTAATGCCAGTCATCTCACTTAACTTTGGTGGAGTCTACTACCAGAGATCCGGCACCTTTTAATCCACAGGATTTTACTCAAGACAAAAGAAAGAAGTGAACATAACTCCTTAGTAGTGCTGTTTCCCTCCCATCTTGTCCACCAACATATTCCTGCAAACCACAAATACTTGAGCATAGAAAATATATAAGAAAAAATACATATTTTTACCTTAATTAGACATGCCCATCAATGCTCATGTAGAGCGGTGTTACTCAAGGTGTCTTCTGAGCAGCATAGCTGTTTATCCTGGAAATAAAAAATACAGACGTGTGAACTCTAAGATTGCCTGCTTTCAAATCTGGTGATTTGTTGTTTAGACAGGGAACAGGGGAGGGGAAAATGAATGAGGTCTCTTCATAGTCATTTACCTAAAATCCAGGAAAACTGGTAAGAGACAGTTTTCTCTGATGTGCCTTCTAAAGATTGCTGGGTGTCTAGGCTGGCTCTTTTGGAAATAGACTTACATATATTGTGTTCCTAATGGACAGGAACCATACCATGGGAGAGAGAAGAAAGAGGTTTTTGCATCAAAAATGTTTTTGTCAAATGATTTAATTGCTCAGAGTTTCCTTTTCTTCATCTGTAAAGTGAGGGCAATAATGCGTCTCCACAGGTCTATGACAAGGATCAAGGAGATGTGCAGAAGTCCACACGCAGCATCCCATACACAGCAGGCAATCATACATGTGTGGGTGGGTCCTGCTACCCCATCCTGCCCCACAGCCCTTCGCTTCTCTCATAAATACTTCCAACACCTCATCAGTGTTTAGCTCCATGGTGTTCAAATGAGGAAGTGTAAAATATTTTAATGCCTGCAAAATAACTACTTTAAAAGTAGAAAAAAAGAAGTGATAGTCAACAGCACATTCATTAAGAATTAAATTGTTGAATGCTTCCTATGTGCTAGGCCTATGTATTAATGATTTCCTACATACTAATAATCTTATGACAATCATTTCTTTTCACCTCACAATATCCATTCAGAGAAGGCAATACTTGGAAACTGAGGGAAAGAGAAGTTGAGTCTTTTTCTCAGATGGCCCGGCCCCTGGGTGGAGGAGCTGGGAGTTGAGTTGATGCTGTCTCATCCTGTGCTCTGCTCGGCCATCACCCCAGTATGTGCTCTGCACACCAGGACTGTCATGTGCTCTGGTGGTGCTGCACACTCTGTGAGTTTTCTGTTCTCCTCTCTCTCTCCCTCCCTCCCTCTCTCCCTTCCTTCCTCTCCACTTAGATCTCTTCCTTTCCTTCAACCTTTATTTTTAATCTGAATTTACTCCTTTATTTATTTCATTCTTCTGTTTTGCTTTGACAGACTAGAACGGAATATTAACTGCTACAGGATACTAAGGTTCTCCTCTTGGTCTTGGCCTTATTCTAGCTGTGCCATATCAAATGAGTCCTTCAATTTGTTTGAACCTTGTTTTTTTTTTTGTTGTTGTTGTTGTTTTCCTTTTTTCCTCTGTAAAGTGAATGCATTAGATGAAATACACTAAGAGTTCTTTTCCTGTTCATTGGTCCTATGACTGGCTACTTTGGAAGCAGTTTCAGATCAAGCTAGTGTTGGTCACATTACAGTGTGGATTCTAATATCATGTTTTCTTGCTTCAGCTAAGGCTAAATTTTCAAAATTTCTTGGAGGAGACATTCATATTTATGAACATTCTTTACAGAGTTTACAAATGAGGAAACTGAAGTTCAAAGAGGTAGGACAATCTATCCTGGATCATGCAGAAGTAGCAGAGTCAAAACTTCATTTCAGCCGGTGGCGCATGCCTGTAATCCCAGTGGCTCGGGAGGCTGAGGCAGGAGGATCGTGAGTTCAAAGCCAGTCTCAGCAAGGGCAAGGTGCTAAACAAATCAGGCCCTGTCTCTAAATAAAATACAAAATAGGACTGGGGATGTGGCTCAGTGACCAAGTGCCCCTGAGTTCAATCCCCGGTTCCAAAAACAAAAAAAAAAACAACAAAAAAAAAACTTCACTCCAACTTTATATGGCCAATATTCTTCTTTGTTTGTGTATTTGTTTGGTACCAGAGATTGAACTAATGGCACTGAACCACTGAGCCACATTTCCAGCCTCTTTTATAATTTTTTTTTTATTTTGAAAGAGGGTCTCCCTAAGTTACTTAGGTCCTCACTAAATTGCTACCGGCTGGCTTAGAACTTGCAATCCTCCTGCCTCAGCCACCAGAGCCATGGGATTACAGGTGTATGCCACCATTACTAGCTAAGGCCCATATTCTTCATACTGTCCCAAGATTTCCAGAACATATTGTACAAAAAGTTAATTGACCCAAATAACTCTCACTTATGATATTTCACTAATGATAATTAGTTAATAGTAATTGAAGGGTTATGGAAAATAATATTCCAGCAAAATAGCCCCCAAAGAAAAATAGAGAGAAGTGCAATTCCAGAGGAGGGAGGGGAAACTAGCCAAGGAACAATGGGCCCTGGGGAAGAGGGGTGGATACTGAATGCTGGGTCCTAAACTTTGACCTTCCCTCATGGCAAATTAGTCCTAAATGGAGGCACAGCAAATACCAATGGGCAAGATTTGAGTACTCATCCCTCAGTTTCAGATAACAATGAGTTTCAACCTTTTTACAAATACCCTCCTAAGTTAAAGTTTTAACCTATACAACTAGCCCCTGACCATCAAAACTGCATGTATACAATTACATCATCTTCATTGTACCCTACAAACACAAAATCCCCTCTGTAACTGACGGCCATTTTCCCATCCATGAAGGAATAAAAGCTCTGAATCTGTTGAGGTCTGCTTCCCGTCCTTTTGTGCTTACAGTAATTATAGAAACTAATATGTAGCGCTTGGCACAGTGGTGCACAGTTGTAATCCCAGCGATTTAGGAGGCTGAGGCAGAAAGATCATAGGTCTGAGGCTAATCCCTGCAACTTTGTGAGACCTTAAGCAATTTAGTAACACCCTGTCTCAAAACAAAAAAATGAAAAGAATTGAAGAGGTAGCTCAGTAGTAAACTTGGATTCAATCCCCAGTACCAAAGAAACAAACATGTACTGTGAGTTTACTGGGTGTGAGACAATAAAGTCAGAAATTTGCATATGTTTTAGTCTTTCTCCTTCTATCAAACCAAATATCAAGTACAATAACCATCATCTTGCAATAGATTTAATTGATATACATGGACTAACATTACTTACCCAAGTCACAGAGTTCGTAAGTAGGAGATCTAGAATCTGAGTTAAAAGCAACTGAACTTTGGTCAATGTTATAGTTTATTAAACTCACTGGCATATGGCAGTTACGATGCATTTTAAATTTAATAAGCCACAGTTGGGAATACTGGAGGAGAATGTTGGAGAAGGTTCATGTTTGTGAGTGTGACCCACAAGGACATTCTGGTCATTAGCAACTCACAGACATCCATATAGGAGAAGAAAAGGATTTTTGAAAAAGATTTGCCAGGGACTATTGCCTCCTGAGCTGTTTCCCCATTAAAATTGTCAGCTATTGTCATTCTGTCTAACAATGAGCAAAGAAATGACAAAGTGAATTTCGAGAGACAGTGTCTGTCAGTGAGGTGTGCAGCGTCCTTCACACTCAGGGAATCAGGCCCACGTGCTGAGCTGCAAGGAGAAAGCAGGAAAAAACAAACAGCAATGAGGGAAAGGCACCCTGTTTGTTTAGCAGGATCCAGATTCAAGGAGAAAAATGCCTTGCAGAGGCATTCCAAACAGGGCCACATGATTAGGATGGAAAAGGCAGTCAAGTCTATTTGGCTTCTGCAGGGGATTTGTTTGTATATTCTAATTGCATCATCGTTCAGCTTTATTTCATCTGGAACCTGGCTGCCAAATGAGCGTATTGATTACCTGTCATGGATGCATATTTCTCAATTAAAAGCCATCAAGGCTTGTAAAATCTCAACCACGTCAAGATCAACTAGTGGATCTTAGTACTACTGTGAATGTAACATCGGACGCCTTCCACAGAACATCAGCCACAAGCTGGGCACCCTACATGTGTTGGCTTATATCAACATCACTACCTTCAAAATAGATACCATTGTTTCCCCCTCCTTTACACAAGGTCATAGAGGCTCAGAAACACTAAAACCTTTGCCCAAGGCCACACAACTGGAATGTGATAGAGTAGGCATTGGAACCTGTGTTTATGACAGGCCAACTTCCACAGCTCTCTCTGCCACACAGAGACAGTACTATGTGGGGATTGGGAACAAGAACCCTGATGCCACACTGTTCGACTTGAAGAGTCAGCCCTGTCACTCTGCAGCTCTGTAATATTGAGTGAGATTTTTAACATCTTTGTTCCTCAGTTTCCTCCACTGTGAAACTGAGGAACTAGTGGTTCATAGAGTTGCCAGGATTAAATGAGGTACTATCTTTACAGAATTTGGGCCAGTGCCTGAAACAAGGAGGGGCCATTATTTTTACATCCTCTGGATATTGCACAAAGAAACTGTAAATCTTTGACCTTCGAAAACTTACTATGGGCACTTTATATTTCCAAAGACTTTGCAACAATTCAATTTTCCTCACAGCAGCCCAGTGCTTTAGGTCAGATCACTGTCTCTCACTCTCAGACTGAGACATGAGGAGCTGCTGTGCTGAAATAGCTCCAGAGCACCTGATTCACTATTCTCCTTCCCACATTTAGAAATACCCATGGTGTCCTGTTTACTTCTATTTATCCACGGTTTGGATATCTTAGGTCTACTCTTCACAACAACCCCACAGTGAGGTGCTATTATCTCCATGTCACAAATGAAGATATGTGACCTGCAAAATTCAGAGGATTTGCATTCAAGTATATATGGATGGTAAGTAGCAGATAAGGATTTAAGTTTGAATCTCCAAATTTCTGCACTGTGTTCAAATGGGGATACTTAACCACTAATTTCTCTTTGTCCTGCTGGTGAACTCTGACTCATCTGTTGAGATGCAACCCAGAAGTCTATCATCTTTATGCATTGAACACATTTTTTTTAAAATGAAGGCTCTCTTTATTCCAAATACTCAGGATGTTGGGTGAATAGGGATGAACACAAGACATGGTTTCTGCTTGCACAGGCTCAAAACTTCAAGCGGGCCTGTAAAAACACACACTGGGTATGTCCAGAAGGGAAATAATGGAGGTGCTGGGATAGAGGAAATTGAGGGCAGCAGGCCAGGATGGCATCAGGACTCACTGAGGAAATGACATTTAAGCTGCAATGAAGGATGCGAAGCTGGCCACACGTGAAAGCAGGGGAGGAGCACATGCCCAGAGCTTGAGTTAAATCAGGTGCATGGAAGCAGAGGAAAGGTGATCAAGGGAAAGCACCATGTACCACCAGGGGAGAATGAAAGAGGATATGGGGTTTGAGTGAGGCTTAGTGGAAGAGGTCAGAAGAATGGGTTGGGGCCAGATCACCTAAGGTCTCCTGGGCTGCAGTGAGGACTTTGGGTTCTGAATCACCAAGTTTGTCAAGTGATAGTCATGATCATATCACATTGTCATCTTATGCTTATTTGTCTGTGTTCCTTTCCAGACCATAGCTTCTTAGATGCCTAAGACAGTGTTCAGGACAACAGAGGCATCAGCAAATTATACAAATGAATGGATAAATTGCATCTGATAATAGTAATTCTATAAGAATCTCATTGAAAATTAATATGGCTGGAAGAAATAAATTGACATTTTTATTCCTGGTAAGAATAAAATCCATCAAATATATTTACATTTATGTAAAAATAGATAGGCACTAAGTATTAGGAAAATTCCTACTGTTAGTAACTTGGCCTGGGCTCAGTGTTCTATGTGCAACTTTTAAATTTAATTTTCATGACAATAAAAATGAAGTAGTTGCTGTTAATCCCCATTTAATAAGGAAAACCAAAAATAAACTGGGGAAGAGTTTAATTAAACTACGGTCTGTGACAAACTCAGTATTTGCAGCAGTAGAATTAGAATCCAGGTCTTTTACCCAAAGTCAACGTATTTGGCAATTTTATAAAATGTCTCACAAGATCGTGATCCTTGAAAATTTTCAAAGTTAAAAAAAATTCAACATCCAAAATGTTAAACTAGTAGTGATTGAAGGGAGATAAATAATAGTAAACACAAACAGAAACTAATTGAATTTCTAACAATAGTGAATGTATAATAAAAATAGTTTGATAGAATCTCATCAATAGTAATTAGAAAACAATAAAGAAAAACAAAAGCACTCAATGCATTAGGGTGATTTTTGCAGATGCATTTGTTTCGATTTTCTTTGTTTTCATCAGGTTGCTAGGGTATTACAAAGAAGTTAGCAGAAAAACAAACAAAACAAAAGGAAACTACGGGAAGTATAATTTCCTAGGAGTGGCAGACCAATAAGATGAATAAACAAGCCAACATTAGTATTCTTCACACTTTTTCTATTGCTTTTTCTAAATTTCTCTTCCTAAAGTCTCTTTCCTCCCCCTGCTGTCTGAATAACTCCTATTTACCCTTTAACACCCACAATCTTTCTCTCATTGTGAGAAACGTGGCCTGGACTTCTGGGATCCCACCACACCACCTCCATTTCCTTCTTGTACTTTATAAAATGTTACAATATTTTATCCCTCCAATATAGAAACTAAGCTCTACATTTCACAGGCAGTTAAATAAGCAGTGGCTAAGAAAATGAACAAATGAACGACCCTGAGATAGTGCTCAGGATGAAATGCAAATGCTACTAGACCGTGAGGAAAGGGGGCAGAAACTTGACACTTCAGATGTGTCAATGCCTCCTGGAACACTTGTTGATCACCACGTTCTGTTCCGACATCAGGCTGGTCAAATACATTTTTCTATTCTCAGTTTATAGTTGGGGAAATGGGCTCAAAGAAGACGATTTGTTCACATTAGTGGACATTACTTTAGCATTCCTGAGGGAGCCAGGACAAGTCCTGAAAACACACAGCACTGGCAATTTGTAGAAACATTTTAAAAATAATAATAAGAGGAAATAATGCTGAGCAGCACTTGGAATCAAAGTCTGAGATGAATATGCTGTGGTCATGGCAGAGTCTGCTCTTTAGGGCCATGCAGCAAGAAGGGCTAAGAGTGTGACTGCTGGGCCATCATGCCTGGGTTCAAATCCCAGCTCTACAGTCTCCCTGTGACCTCCAGCAAGTTACAACACCCTTTGGAGATTCAGTTTTCTCATCTGTAAAATGGGGAGGGTGATAACAGCCTTTAACAATAGGAATATTATAAGCATAAAATGAGGAATGGATGTGCTGAGTTTAAAGTGACCCAGGCACTTAGACAGAGGAACATATGGGCTGTGATTATACCATGGTTCCAAAGGAAAAGAAAGTTCATGTTAAACCATGAGTATTGCCTTTGGGGCTCAGACAATGGGGGCTTTATCATAGTAGGGTGAAGAGAAATGGGGGAGACTTTCCTTGCTATCAGAAGAGTACCTGAACACATCATCACTGCGGAGAAGGGAACATGATGGCTTCCAGGAGGCAGCATACTTTCCACAGGACATCTAGCCAAGCTCTCCTCAGCATCTCCTCATTGATTCTCACAGGGACACCGGTTAGGGGGAAGGGCCTTTTTTCACTTTGTTTGTTGTTTGTCTGTTTTGAGTGCTGGGAATGGAACTTGTGCAAGCTGGACAAGTGCTGTATCACTGAGCCACACCTGTAGGCCACATCCCCAGTCCAGCATCTGCTTATTTACGCTGCTCATTTTACACTTCCGGAAAATAAGGATTAGAGAAGTGCTACAACTTGACCAGTATAAGCACAAGAGCTGAGATTCAAAACCAGTTTAATCTGGTGCCACAATTTGTGTGCACAGCCCCATGCTGTACTTCTTCTTCTTCAGTGAAGTTTGTCAGCTTCTACATGATCCTGACTGTGAATAATGCTCTCCAACCGCTGAGGGCAGGGGGAGAGGGAGTCAATTTATTCTGTGTTGTTTCTAAGGACAGAAGGGACATGACATTTCACCAAAGAACTTTGGTTCAACACTTACAAAGGTCTTTTGCTATGAGAAGTCACCTGTGGAATCAGGGAAATAGCACTGGACTTTAAAAGAGTGGCAAAAAGTTTAACTGTACTTCTTAGCAGCTGGGGAAATGGATGTATGAATATTTCTGAGTCTTCTTTTTCCCAATTCGTAAAGTTAATACAAGAATCCCCACTGCTCTTAGTTGTGTCAAGAATATGTCCACTAATTTTTGATAGTTGGTGAACATGTGTTTGATCCTTTAATATATCCAAGCTTTTTTTCAGCAATTAGAGCTATTCAATAGTACAGCAGGGGTATTGATTTCCATCCCATTCCAAGTCACTGGAAGCATACAAGCGGATGGTGGATGGTCAACCCCAGAGGATTCTGTAGTGCCAGCTCAAACCACAATGAAAAGTAAATCTTCAAGGATCCTCCAGCCCTAAGATTCCATGAAAGTAGGAATAACAGATAATGTGGTGGATGCTAAGAACAGAATTTGAGATGACTTCGAGAGTCTGATTAAAGTTTTAAAATTAAGGCAATGAAATTGAACAGAAGTAAGAAGAACCTTTTGCCTTTGGATTAGAAATAAACAATAGCAATAACAATAATGCAATCTTACTTGTACAGAATGGAGGGAAAGTTTGATCATTGTGAAGGTGAAACCCACTTGAATGTTTTGTCAATCAACAGCTTTCTGTATGACTCAATTTCTAGAACAGATAAACAACTAAAACCAACTTTGACTAAAATAGGCTGCATGCACTTTTAGATAATCAGGATCTAGGCCAGGAAACTTGCTGTCCCACTATACCATGAACACAAGGAGGCCTTCCTTTTAATGTTGGTGGACATTTCATATTGTTTAAACCAACTCAAAATGTCCTTTCATCGCACAGAAAGTACACTATTCATGGTTTGGAGTACTTGATCCTCTTTAGTAACTTTTATGCATATTAAAATTTGAGCATCACAGGATTGAATTATGCTCCCAATGAAAGTCTAGCCATTTTACCTTTAGAATAATTAACAAATTCCTAATGGCAAGTGAGAAATGTGTGGGAAAGTTATAAAATGTTCTTGTTAGTCTTCAGCGTTTTCTAAATTTAAAAAAATCATTATTCCTTTATAATTTACAAATAAGTTGGTGTGCAGGTTCAATGAGATTTTATATATATATGAAGTATATGTATGATATATATGAGATATATGTATGTAAGAAATAAATAATATGTATATAATAAATATATATGATATGTATATAAGGAATATATAAGGTACATTTATAAGAAATATGTAATATATATGTGTATATATATGTATGTATATATATATATATATATATATATATACACACACACACACTAAACTAAGTCAATTTAAGAGAAAATTGACAAACCAGAAATTGGTGATCAGATGAATTAGTGATCAGGCCATAAAAGTAGAATTTGGCAAACTATATATGATATTATAGCTCAAAGGCCAAATATCATCTGTACTCAGTTTTTGTACACCTATCAGGTAAGAGTGACTTTTATATTATTAAAGGTTATAGAAAATTTTCAAAGAACAACAGGAAAAACAAGAATGCATGATAAATACCTATTTGGTCTATTAATTCTATTATACTTCCACTCTGGCCCTGAAGATAAATGGTTTCTCCATGAGGGAATGTAGTCAGGAATTTGTCGCCTGTATGTAGTTGACCTCTTTCCCATGTCTGAGTTTATGTCCACACTCCGTAAAATGCCTGACAAGCTCCCTCCCAGTGTCTCCAGAACCTCTTGCTCTTGAACTGCCAAATGCTTGTGGTTCTCCCCTGCAGTGTGCTATTGCAGTACTTTGGGTGTTGCTGGACTGTTCCCCCATAAAAGGCACCAGTCCTGACTTTAGCATCCCCCAATAGTTCTTATGGAATCTTCCTTCTCTGTTGTACTCAAGACTGCACATGCTGACTTGTTTGTTTTTAACTGGCTGCATCTAACTGAATGCATTTGTTTCTTCATGGTCTCACCTTCTAGAATCTAGAGTCTAGATGAAGTTCCTTTAATATAGCAAAATCAAATTATTCATTTGTCTCTTTAGCACTTAACACTGTGCCTGGCACCCAAGAGGCTCTTAGTAAATGTATTCTAAACTGAAAGAAATATGTATAAACACTAGCAAGGAGGGAATGGACTATTTCAGGAAGCATTCTAACACTGGGGAAAAAAAAAGAGAGAGAGAACATTGAAGGAAAGATGCAGTCAGGAAGGAAGTGACTTGCCCAAATTCAGGAATAAAGGAACTGATTTTGTCATAAAGAAGACCTACATTGGAATGCTAGCAACACACCTCAATTCACTCTGAGAATTTGAACAAAGAAATTTGCTTTCAGAGCCAGTTTTCATGTCTCTAGCCTGGAGGTAGTAGCATCTGCCATATAGGATGTTTGAAAGATTAAGACCAGATGTGTTAGAAATGCCAACATGACACAATGTCTTGCACATAGTAGGTGATTAATACCCTTTTGTGCCTTCCTAATTCTGCCTAATTCTTCCTAATTCTTCCTAATGTCCCCAAGTTCCTCACCAATGCCACATATCTTGTCACTGCACCAGGAAAAAATAAAGTGAATTTCCACCAAACTGCTCCACACATTTCATCAGTTTCTCCTGACTTGATATACCACCCCAAGAAAATAAACACTAGAGTTCTGTCAACAAAGACAGGCTATGCATCCAGAGAAGACAATTTTGTCAGCAAAATTGTAACAATAAAGGCCCAAACAACACTTCATCTCCCTGTCAGTTGTCTTGAAAGGGCAGATTACTTTTTCCTCAATCTTGGCACATCCAATTAAGGTAGACTTACAAGCCAGGCAGGTGTAAAGTGCAAGCCAGCACTTGTTCACATTAGCAATTATCAATGGAAAAGTATGTGAATGCAAAGTCTTGGCACCACTGTTGCCCTGGCAACCATTATCCTGCAGAGGCAGGGCAGACACTAACATGACAGCTCGACATCAGTGCCCAGAAGAAAGATGGCTTCTCTTTCCCATTTTCCCCAGTTACTTTTTGTGTTTATCCCTGTAAGTTAACAAAGAACATGCTTTATATTATCGGTTTGGAATTTGAGAATATACACAAGACTCAATAATTACATTTGATTGGTGAATATGTATCTAACACCTACTATGTGCCAGGTACAGAGTGAAAGATGAGTCATTTTCAAGCTAGAAAAGTAAAGGCATTTTCATGTCCTTTCCTTCCCCCTTCCCTCCCTTCCTTCCATCCATACTATACCCATTCATTCAATAAACATTATTGAGAGGATCCTATGGGCCAGGCACTGTGACGCAGCAGTTTCAGAAATGAATAAGAAGACACAATAACCATAATTAAAGAAAAATTACCCATAAAATGGTTAAAAATAATATATTTTAAAAGGTAGAAATAGAATGTTAAAAGTAGACAGTATTATCTTTGTAACTCACATTTCTAGTTCATTCTTTTATCCTTTCATTTGTTTATGCATACATGTGAATACACAGTGTATTGTGCATTTGAGGAGGCAAATAAAACGCAATAAAGAATAAGTTTGGAAAGAAAGAGAAGAGAAGAAATAAATAAAGAAAGGTGGCTAAGGATAGACTGGGGGAGGATTAACATTTCCTAAGCCCTGACCACAAATCAAACACTAACACTGATCTCATTTGACCTTCACTAAACTTAGCAAGAGAGTTTTCTTCCTTTTCTCCTCTTCTTCAATCCTGCTCCTGCCCCTCTCCTTCAATACTTTTTCCTTCTTAACTTTCTTTCTTCCACTTCACAGATTATTAAATAGATTTTTTTCTCTGAGGAGCTAAATTACATGGAATCAACAAACCCTACCAAGCACCTGACTTTAAAGCCTATGCTCTTGCTACCATGTCATGAGGGAGAGAGGAAACAAAAAGGTCTGAAACACAGACAAAAAGAAACGGACCAGAAGCTTGGCCCTCGAGGAAGAGACAACAATCATCAGTGGACCTCAGGGACATGCTTCCTCTGGAAGGCCTTGATTCTTGAAGAGTTAACCTTTAATTCAGTGGAGATTCTGATAACCAAGAAACAGTGATTGCCTCTTGATTGTTTTTGGTTCACTAACAATCCCCATAGAAAGAACGTTCAAACAGACTTAAAAATAAGAGGAAAGATAAAACCAGTGGAATGCAAAGAGTTATTTCAAAACAGAGCCACCCAGCCCAGATAGACATGCAGTGTGCTGAAGTGGCTCACAATGACGGTGGGAGGGAAGCAACACAGAAGGGGTTGCCCTGCATGTTTTAGAGACCAGAAAACTAGACTTCCAGGAGCACGAGGAACTCCTCTAAGTGCATGTGTCTCTTACTCAACTGAAACCACCAAGCATTTCTCTTCTTCCTGTTAGCAGAGAAGTATTTCCCAGGAAACTTTAAGGGCATGTGGTTGTGCATCACTGACAGTGACGTTTAAGCCCAGAATTAGTATTCGAGGACCTTGCAGCTTGGAGTGTGATCCACAGACTGACAGCATCAGCATGGCCTGGAAGCTTATTAGCAATGTGGATGCTCAGAATATGCATTTTAACAAAATCCCAGGTGATTTGTATGCATAACCAAGTTGGAGAAACCCTAAGAAGATGCACCATATATTAGAAAAGGGAGTTAGGCCTTGTGGTGAGGTCCACCTGGGTTTAAATATCAATACAAATATCTGAACTATGAGCATGGTTTTGACAGTTAGTAAATGAAGAGAAAGCATTCAAGGAGAAAAAAGGGGCAGAAGTCCAGAGGGGTGACCAGTCATGTTCAGGGAATAGCAAGTGGCCTAATGTGACTGAAGAGTGACGATAAGCTGAAATAGGACTCAGTGGCAGGATGAATTCTTAGCTGTTACTCTGTGGTCAGTAGCAGCCCTGAGATGACTAATATCACAATCACAACAAAAACAGGAATTACTTTTGTTTACTATTTTAGAGTCTGATTGTATCTGGCCACATTAAGTACTCAAATATTTGCTAACTGCCTAACTCAACCTAAGAACCTTTTAATTTGTATCACAATCTGGAGTGTTTCCAAAAAGTCTAAGAGCTGAATTAAAAACCAAATCAAACAAGCAGAAAACAATAGTTATTTTCTACATTTTTATTATAACCATTTTTTTTCTATATTATAGAAAATGGAAGATTGGATGGGGAAATGATTTGCATAAAATGCTACTGCTAGTAATTGTTGATCCAGAACTGAAATACACGTTTTTTTCCTCCAAAACTAACCTCATTTCAGTCATCAATTCCTAATTCTTTCACTTTGTACTTTAGTGAGTTCACAACAGAAATCTTACATGGAGATCCAAGTGTGCAGAGAATGAGTGAATAAAAAGATTCCTATCTTGTCACAATGATGATCAATCCTTTCCTCCACAGAAGTCTACTGTGTGGTAGGTGGCTGTGGGTCTCTGCTGATCCAAGATGAAAAGCTTCTTTCAAACACCTAGCTCTGCCATCTTGATGGGCACTGTTCTTCCATGACCCAAGAGCCAGTCTCCTTTCCTCAGTTCCAGTTAGAGCTACAGTGCTGCTTTTCCACTCAGAGAATGGCATAAACTACATTTGTAGAACATAAACAGTTCAACCCATGAAAGACTTACCGAGAGGGGGAGAATCAATAGGGCTAACAACACAGTAATTGATGACTTAGTAGATCGAATATGAAGCCATATGTCATCTTTCTAAACCTATTTCAAATTCCTGATGATGAGTTGTCTCTGTTATGTTCATAACTAATGCATGAAAAAGGAAAATTTTCCAGGATGAGAGAGGAAGATTGTTCTAGAAGACTGCATGGTATAATGAAAGACTTGAACTTGGAAATCAAACTGAAATAAATCCTGATTCTGCCATGAATGTCAACACTACTTCCTTTGAACCAAGTAGTAAATGTTTTCCAAACACAACAGGCTCCCCTGGCATTGTTCTATTTAATCCTCTCAACTGCCAGGTTATTATTCCCACTATGGTCACTTGTCTGGAAAACAGTATTGCTTCCCATCTTTCCTGTCCATCTCTAGAGTAGCATCCAGAGCCCACTCACTCAACTATTACATTATGTGGATCTTCGGTGACTTCGATAACTTCCTACCAGTTACCAAGACTCTCAGAGACATGGTCTCCCTAATTTGAAAAACAGGAATAAGTGCAAAGTTTGGTAATGGGTGCATACGAAAGTGTAAGAAGAGTATGCTGCACAGAGCAAGGGACTGGATGAATTTCATTGTTATTTTATTCTCTTCTGCTCTTAAAAATTCTGGAAGGAAAAGAAAAGCTTTCAGCTCTGTAAGACTTGGGATACTTTTTATACAAACAACATCACTTTTATTGGAGTTAATCAGTAGCATCTTGAGTTCCCAGACTAGCTTTGATGGCAACGCTGATGATTTCATGGCATCTGTTATAGAACATAGGTATGCACAGGCTCGCTCTCTCTTTCTCTCTCTCTCCCTCTCTCTCTTTCTTTCTTTCTCCCCAGTGTGCAGTGTGGGAATTAACAGCAGTTCCTTGCATGAAAGGCTATGTGTTACCATGTGCTTCCTGACTCACACCAAAAATACTGCCAACTTGGCAATGGGACTTTAATTTGGAGTGCCTCTGTTTAGTTTTGGCTCTAAAGTTGAGTAATCTGTGGCAAAGATTTCATCTTCTTCATAACTCTTAACCCTCCAGTTTACTTCACTTTGGGAGAGAGAATTTACCCAATTGAGCTCCTGCTACAACCCCTTTATTTTTAGCAGTAGAATGGAAGGCACACCACCTATTTTCTCCAACATGGCTATATGAGAAGCAAATGAGATAAATGCTATTCATTGTAGGTGGAAAGCAGTTCTCAGTTTCTGCTTTCAAAGGTTTTAAGTGACAAGAGGGCTGTGAACTAGCTCTTCCTTTGCCTCCAGAAAAGTTGAGCAAATGATCACCCCAATAAAATGTGTGTGGAAATGATTTTCCTTGGAATGTCTTTTCTGAAGCGCAAATGAGGAGTTCAAAAATAGCCTTCTTGTTTGAAGATAGGAAGTGATGATGGCCAGCTCGTTTTCAGAAAGTTGATGACAGGATCTCATAAGGACTAGAGTTGATAAATAGAATTCAATGGGAAGGAGAAGTTCTTGCAGCAAGAAGCATTAAGTCCAAAGAAAGGCATCAGGGTTTTGTGTGCTATCATTAAATAAAGGGGTTACCGATTCACTGAGCAGTCCAAATTCAGAAGCAGTTCTCTACAGTAGGTGGAGGTAGACAGGACTGAGTCAACAGAGCAGTGTCCTAGGAATGGGGCAAGGTAAAAAGATGCTCTGAGAAATGTGATTAATTACATGGTTTAATCAGAAAGGTCAAGGCCATGTGCTTCTGAAATACAGCCATGACTCACTATGAATAGACATCTTTGGCAAATTTTAAAATTTTTGCTTAAACACCAGTTCTGGTATTTCAGAATAATATGAATTGTTAACCACTATGAGCCTCAGTTTGTTTCTCATTTTTTAAATGGTAATTATGCCTCATGTGACCTTTTGGCATTTGTTGTGGTGACTTTTTCCATGCAATTTCGCTAAGTTCCCTGTATTGAATTTCTGAGATAGCTATATCTATTTCAGTATCTTATATGAGCAAACCAAAGCTCAAATCCTTAATCAGACAACTTGTAAAGCTCCACAGTTGGTGGGTGGCGGAGCCTAGAGAGAAACTCAGATTTGTTTGTTCCTAAAACCTGTCCTCTTTCTACTGTGGACGCTAACCCCTCAGAGAAGTGGTTCGGATAACAAACATGGAAGTAAGTGACTTTGTCTAGCACATACTGAACCTCAATAAATAATCTTGAACCCGAGGCCTAAATGACAATGAACCACTAATTTAAGTTACACACAAATGACTTTAAAGTGACCGATGGCTTGGCAATCACAATATAGACTATGCATAAAAAACTTTCTTCAATTTTTCATTCATATTCCATATCATGTTTTGACTGGACACTCTTCTCTAAAGGCATCATCCTTGTTCAGGGCATGTACAATCTTTCCTTGTGAATCCAATTTAGAGTTTAAAACACAAACCAACATACATTTACATTGGAACAAATTATTACTATTTGAAAGGGAGCTTGGAAGTTCAAAATAGCCATTTTTGACAAGTAAGACATGTAACTCATGGAATGAGAAGGAGAAAGAGATAGGAAGGGCTGAGCCCAGACAAGAGTAGCTATAGGACACTGCTCCCCAGTCAGCAGAGAAGCTGTTTTTCTAAAACTTTAATATGAAAAAGATTCTATTTGTAAGGAGACATTTACCGGTCATTTGTATAACAGAAAAAGCTGTGGGCTTATATATTAGGAAGCTCTAGCAGAGACACCAGTCTCTACCTCCATTCTGAATTGTATGAGCTTGATTCCTCTCTGAGCCAATTACTGTCAAAGGGAATACCAGTTTCTTCTTTATTGGATTTTGTGAATGTTAAATGATGTGATGTACATGAGATCACCCCTAGCACACTGTCTGCGTGGTAACAATTCAAATAGTATCTGTGCCCTGAGTTTTTTCTTGGGTTCCCTAATTCTTGTTTGTAAAAAACAGTGGCTCTGAGGTTCTGACAGACATTATGACTTCCCAACTACCCAGCATCTTTTTATGATATGATCCACTCATCATTTTGGAACATAATTTAATTTTAAAAGTATGATATTACAAGCACTTGAGACCTAGTTGAAGTCATTCAATCAGAAAAAGGTCATGTTAGCACATAAATATTGAAAAGAATGATAATTAGGCAGGGAAAACAGCAAAACACATTAAAAAGGCAAGGAACAATTTTTAAATGCTAATATCCCAATTTAGGAGTGTTTACACTGAACTGAATATCCTTATTTCAAATAACGCTTTTGGATAAATGAGAAGGAAAGGATTTGCTTAGAACCAAGTCCAGAACACACACACACACACACACATACGCACACATAACCACATGTATGTATGTACACAAATGAGTGACTTGACTATTTTGGGAGGATGTGGTTAATACTAATAATTCTCACACTTCTCTGAAGTATTTACACAATAAATGTCTAACAAGTAAAAACAACAATACCAACAATATGAACATTAGCCCAGTACTGGGAGGAAAGCAGGAACTATGATTGATTGGTACAGCTCACAGAGTCAGCAACCCCATCTGGATGCGTGCATAAAGACCTTCAGTCAGAGAAAGAAATCTCTAGGAAACAGGTTCAAAGCACAGGTTTTGAGGTTGACAGAGTAGGCTTTTAGTCTATCATTTGTTGCCTATGCAAGTGATTTAACCCCTCTCAGCCTCTGTCCCACTTGTAAAGTGGGAATAAAATCAATGTTTGTATTATAAAGTGGTTCCAATAAATAAGGCCAAATCCAGCAATCTAACACATAGCCACTAATTCCAGATGTTATTCCTCAGCTCATACCTCCTTTCTTGAAGTACCCAAAAATGTGCATTTTAGCCTGCACATTGACTACTCCTTCAAGCATCCTTAATGAAAAAGTATTCATGTTTAATGTTATATGATTTCTATATAGCATGCTTAAATTGAAAAATACTTCCACAACTGCTATCTAAATTGGTTGTCACCAAGGCCCCATGAGTGAATTAAATGAAGATGCTAATATCTAGCAGGCAAATAAACACAGTAAGGCACAGGATACACACTAAAGGAGATCTGTAGCTAGATCTTACATCTCCCAGTTTAGAAACACGGTGTCCCTCTGCTACTAGCCATGGCCCAACTGCAGCCCAACTGGCAATGAACTTGCCCTCCCACTGAAAAAGTAAATCAACAAAAACAAATTGTGAAATCCTTTAAGATTTGACAAAATATATGATGAATCTTTTGAGACGCTGAACAACAGGCAGCAAGTGACAGTGGTACCTGATGGGTGACCACATTGTTATGAGCCCCAGCTTTCTGTTTAGGAACACTTTCTGGACTATAGCACAGCAAAGCAGAGCCCCAAACAGGGCATTGCTCAGGAGGCAGAGACCAGATTTGGGGCGACTGCAGTGAATGGCATATGAGCAACAGTGTTCTGGAGAAAATGGAAATGCTCAGGTGAGTCACGGAAATGTGAATGAGAGTTCCTGGTGGAGCTGGAATCAAGTGTTGGGCCATTCATGATGAGGCTAGGGAAGAGCACGCCTCAGAGACTAGCTGCCATGGTGCTCAGGCAAGCAGAAGTGCTAGTGATTGTACAGGGCAGGGGATGTCAGAGTTGTCTCCCGTCCTGAGTGTAAGGACCTTGCTGAGCACCTCAAGCATTCACCTGAGAGTGCACATATGTAGAAACAAGAGGGGAAAAAGAATAAAAATCAATGAAATAAAAAATAGAGTAAGCCAAAACTCAGCTCCTTACAAACATTAATATATTTATAACTCCAAGAAGGATGAATCAAGAATAATAATTTTAAAAAGAAGTTAGTATGTCAGTTTTACACTCCCTGTTCTTTCCAGTGACCCAGCTGTCTCAAGCAGGGATGGAAATGTGGGGGCAAGCCCTCCCTTATGTGGGACTTTGCAAGCCATACTTCTCCCCAAATCAGGAAAAGTACTAATAGACCACACATCACTGTGTCACTGTATGTCTTTTAAAACAGATTGTTCTATGCCTTCATGGGTGTGCACTTCACTAATGTGAAGAAAGCAGGTCAGGCTTTCATGTGGATAAAACTGGAGTAGCTCGGAGATGCCAAGTCTCACAGCCAAGTTCACACAGCTAATAAGTGACTGAGAGAGAACAGGAGCCAACATTTTAGCTCTAGTCTTATTTTCATATTGGAAAAAACCAATCAGGCAGGAATTTAGTTCTGAGGATTTTTCCCACCATCTATCAGTGATCATGCTTGGCCAAGAATGATTCTGTTTCTTTGATGATAATTTGTTTATTATTAGGGGAAGGAAATTTCCATTAATTTAAACAGTCAACACGCACCAACAAACAAGGCCCTGTGGCTCAGCCAGATTACAAGTTCTTTTCTTTCCTTTGTCTTTTTAGCTTCAAATTAAATAGAACATTGTAGTAAACTTTGTGGGTTGCTTAACAACTGAAATGAAATATAAACACATATGAAACCCTAAAGAAAATTAAAATTCAATCTAAATCCATCCCTTTATTTCCATGAGCTCATTAGTCCAAAAGAAATGAATGAAACTGTAACAAGGTAACATGAGTCACTAACAAAATAACATATCAATCATTTTTAATTAGCATACTTTTTTGTAATCCAAAATAGTTTCCTTTTCATTTCAAAGGAGTCCTTTCAGCTGCTTTTTAATTTTTGTTTTCAATTCAAGAGATAAGGATCCTAATTACAGTTTGTGTTTTAGTTTGGTCTGTGTTTCCTGTCCTACGAGTGAGGGAAATGAGGAAGAGAGGATCAGAGTTCTGACCCAAGATGTTCCAGCAGTATGAGGGAGGTTAGGATTCTTGGCTGCTGTTCTGTGGTTACTGTTCCTGGCTCCTCTAGCCAATCCCTCATCATCTCTGATTCCTCCTCTCTCAGACTTTATTTTCAAAATTGGAACTGAAAGCAGATTGCTTGTGTTCAAATTCTTACCAGCTGTGTGACCTTGGACAAATTACTCAATCTCTCCAGGCTTCTTTCTTCACTAGCAGAACAGGGCTGTTGTGAAGCCTGAATGAATTAATATGTGTAAGTCTTTGCTTATAAGAATGGATGGCTCTGTGAGAATTCGGTATTGGTACTGTGATTATTACTCGATTTCTTCCCAGTCAGCCCCTCCTCTCCTTTCCCTCACACCACCTTAATTCAGTGAGGTCACTGATTAAGTTAAGACTTTGGGTTTTGGCATTAGAAAATTTAGGTTTGCATTCCAGCCACATTATTTGTTTGCTGTGTGATTTTTAGCAATTTATTCCATCTTCCTGTTCCCATTTGACAATCTTGAAACTGTGGATGACATTTGCTTTGTCTCTGGGGATGTTCTTCCACTCTGTCCAGGTTCCTCTCTCCCCTTACTACACCCTCATCTATGGTCTCCGTCAAGCAGCCTAGACACAGAAGTTCACTCCACTGTGCAACTATGTCAGTTCCTGACTTTTATGAGTACTTACAGCTCATATCTGTGTTTCCTCTCTTTTTATCTTGGGCTACAGCTGGGTGTGTAGATAATACGTCTTTCCTGCAAGCTGCTTTAGAGAATGGCTCATGTCATATCGTCCTCACTCAAGTTGCTTCTGCTGATCAAATTGATTTGTTCCATAAGGTAGGGGCTACATGGGGGAAGCTATGAGTGCTGTCATATAAATAAAGTGACTGCAAGCAATTCTAAAACTGAAGGGCTGCACCATAGCTCCTTGTGACAGGGTCACACACCATCACCTCCCAATCTTCTTGTTAGATCTGAACTATATCCTATGGCAAGAAAAGACTCTTCAAATGTTCCACTGACTTTCAAAATCCTTTCCCACCATTAATATCTCCTTTGTTTTTCACTTCATATCCCCTCTTTCACCTTCAAGTTCAGTGGAG
>JAJEJO010051212.1:0-34932 GCA_020662805.1 Glaucomys volans
AGACATCATTAAAACCACCATAAGGGATAAAGAAGATTGACTTGAGAAAAGTAATCCAAGGTATTGCAGAAAGAACAAAAAGAACTAAGAAGAGACCATTGACTTTTTAAGTCATAAATAGAAGCTTCGACACATTATTGATTTTCCAAGAAAAGAGACAAGAAATTAGAACAAAAAACTTAAATTGTATTAGAAAATTTTGTGAAATTTGAAGAAATATTTGAATCTGTACATAAAAGGACACGTGACACGCCAGGAATAACAATAAGAATATCCAGTAAACTTCCTGGCTTTCAAAGATATAGAAAGACTCCTTTGACCACTCTGGAAAAACTCCAACACACAAAAAGAAGGGTGTAAAGAAAGAACCCAATTGTTACAGTGGTCCAAGGCTGGATGGCAGTACGGCAGCCTGCGCATGCGCGAAGAAACATCAGACAACCCACGCTCACCAAAGCACAACCAATGGGATGCTAGCAGATAAACCCCAATGGAGCCTCACACCCGCCTGTCACTCAGCAGGACTCCCAGCCAATTCAGGAGGGACACAAGCCTCAGCAAGGTCCCTGGCCAATCCCAGGTGGATACTGAACCCTCAAGCCTTCCCCTACCTGTCCTGGACCATAAAAGCGCCACACAGCCGGAGCTGCGTGGGACTTCCCGTCCTCCACCCCAGCCTTCACCCTGGAGGACAGGTGACTGCCCTTTGGTTACCTCCTTCTGATCTTATACCAATGAAGAAAATAATAGGAGAGACTCAACAGTAACACAGGTTTATTCGGGACAGACCTGCAGAGGGGGTCCCAGTGAGACTGGAGCCATCTTTTGTTTACAGTCTAGGAAAGTTATAGGGGAGTGAAGGGGTGGGGGAATTTTTGTAGTTTGGCCATTGCTAGGGGATTGTCAGGGAAGGGTCACTTTGTGGTAGTCACTGTTCTGTGTCGAATAGGGTGTTTCTTAAGATTTTACTCCCAGATAACAATTCTTGTTACTATTAGGTCCAAGGCTTAGCATCTATGCAGCCATTTTAAATTCTTGCCATAAGTTGCTTTCCGCCCTAGAGGGGTACGTACAGAGAAAACAAGAGTTAAAATGTAACTTCCCCTTCCCACCTCTCATTAACCACCCCACTGGAACATCCCCTGACTTGTCCTGTCAGCCCATTGTAAGTTCTTAGGAAAGCAGCTCATACAAGCTCACTCGACCTTAGGCAGGCACCAAACCGCCCTATAAAATATCCCAGAGCTAAGTTCTTGCGCTTTCCTGAGGGATGGCCTTTGGCAGAACCTGACTGGCAAATAAAATTTTCTATGTGCGGATCTCCTCACTTGGTTCCTGTGTTGCTCATCTGTGTCACGTTTTCCTTTCAGTTACAGAGTATTATCTGCCTTTTAGGTCACGCTGACCATTGTTCTGGGTCAGCATGACCCTGAGGTGACAGTTGTTCTAAGATGGAATATATGTTTCAAAATAGTGGGCCCTAAGTCAAGTTCTCCCTAACAAAGGGAGGCGATCATGCTGCTCTTAAATGTTTACGTTGAAGCACTAAGTATTAGTGAGCAAAGAAATACTCGGAAAAGGAAAATATAGTAAGTAGAAGACAAATATCTTCAAATACACATGAACTCAAGGAATGAGTCCTTCTTGGAAAAAAAAGTAGTAGATGATTAATTTAGCAAACCAAGAACTAAGTAAAGAAACAGTAGCAAAAAGTTCTGGTAAGTATTGAATCTACTTAAACATAGAATTAATTATAAGACAGCTGTGAAAATTATGGTAATAAAACACAAGGTAAATGCTACAAGAAATGGAAATATAGAAGTGATAACTTAAGGATAGTGATAAAGGGGGGGGGGAATCTCATGAAAGTGAAAGGAAGACCAGTAAAGAAAAGAGACCAGGGGGAAGGGGCAGGGAAGGGAAGAGAGAAAGGAGAAATACTGGAGAATGATATTAACCAAATTATATTATTATATCAAGTGCATGAACGAATATGTAGCAACTAATTCCATTATTATGTATAATTATAGTACACCAACTTTAAAAGTATACTGATGAAATTAAAACAGTGAGACACTACTACATATTTATGAGAATTATCCAAATACAAAAATCTGACAATACCAATTGCTTGTGAAAATGCGGAGCAACAGGAACACTCATTCATTGCTGATGAGGATGCAAAATGGTACAGTCACTCTGGAAATCAGTTTGGCAATTCCTAATAAAACTAGATTACAAAGAGGGAAATGAGAGAGGGAGAGGGAGGGGGTATGAAAAATGGAATGAGACAGACATCATTACCCTATGTACATGTATGATTAACATGAACGGTTTGAATGTACATCATGCACAACCATAGAAATGAAAATTTGTGCCCCATTTGTGTACAATGAATCAAAATGAAGTCTGTACAAATTTTAAAAAATAAATTAAAAAACAAAAACTAAACATAGCTTTAACATTTGATCTAGCAAGGATGCTCACAGTATTTACCCAACTAATGCAGAAACTTATGTCCACACAAAAACCTGCATGCAAATTTTATAGCAACATTATTCATACATGCAAAAAAAAAAAACCTACCTGGAAATAACCAAGTATTTTTTTCTGTAAATATTTTATTTATCACTGAAGAAAAAACACAGCAGCAAGTTCTGTGTTGGCTTCAATATGACAGTTAATAATAATAGTTAACCTTTAACATAGTTACTACACTCCAAAAATTAAAGTCAACACAGTCATTACTACAAATTACTGCAACCAAGTATTCTATAAGAGCTGAATGGGTAAATATTCTTGTGGTTCAAATAAATGGAATATTATACAGCAGTAAAAGAAATGAGCTATCAAACCAGGAAAAGACATGGGTAAAACTCAAATGCATCTTGTTAAGTGAAAAAAGCTAGTCTGAGAAATGCTACATATGACATGATTTCACTTATGTGACATTCTAGAAAAGGTAAAACCATAGAATAAAAATATTAGCAATTGCCAGGAATCTAACGGGAATGGGATGAGGGTTCAATAGGTGAAGGAGAGGGAAATTTTAGGACAGTGAAACTATTAGGTTTGAGTTTGTTACAATAAATACATGATCCTATATATTTGCCAAAATTTATAGAACTGCATAGCACAAAGTATGAGCCTTAATGTACCCACATTTAAAGAAATTATTTAGGAGGTTGGGGGAATCTCAAAATGGAATGCAGAATGTGACAACACAATATGTCTGTATTATAAACATGTGAAACAATCTCACTGAAGGGAGTGGGGAATAACATGACTGACCTAAATAACTAGAAATGAGTGGAGTCTGTAAACTGTGCCTAAGTGTTGTGGGAAACAGACTGGTCAAGAAGCAGCAAGCAGCACTCAGAGAAGAGAACTCCAAACTTTTATGCCAGAGGAAAACAAAACTCCAAATTCTGAACTCCTATCCACACTTTCTCACAACATTTATAGGCTATCTAGTGTCATAAGTTTTCTGGTCTACCGGATATACAATTGTACACAGGGTTTCTAGTGGGAAGCGTGTTTACAGAAGCAGAGTGTGATAAAGGGGAAGAACAGGCTCTTCTTACAAGGCCCTCAATAAATCTCTAGCCCTGGACCCTGAGCCTCCAGAGGCACGTTTTACATTTCCAAGGGGAGTAGTCAGACTCCCAGGGGGTGTTATTCACAATCCAAAAGGTAGGGATCCAAGGTCAATCAGGCTTCCTAGAGAAAGGCTGTGAGAGGGGAGGGGAACTGACACTTTCCCTAGGCATTTGTTTCTTACCAAAACATTTTTATAATTTCAATTACAACCAGATCTGGTTTTGCCACACATAAGCACTACAGCTGATGATGTTGTTTTTCATAGAGATATGGGTTCTCAATGCTGATACCACTATGTTAGTATCTGAACAATTAAGTTGATGGCAAATGGTGGAAGACAGGTTCCTCACAGCTGGTGTGGGAGGCTGCAGATAAACAAAGGGAGAAGGTAAGAATGATCCACGTGGTGAGAGGTTACTATTGGGTATGTATCGACATGCATATGTGCTTAACCTTTACAGACACAGATGGTTGCATATAGAAATATTTGTGTATACATACTAATGAGGATACATGCATATATTTCTTTGTGCTCTTATCTAAAAGGGCCTAAAATAAATGACACCCTCAAAAACCTTAAAGAAATGAACAGGTAGCAATGAATGCATCTAATGGCCAGATCTTGGTTTCTAAAACCCCTTTCTAATAAAAGAGACCAGATTCCTCAGAGAAATGATTACCTCAAAGATTTAGGGAAGAAATGTGGAAGAGGAAATGTTGGGGGGGAGCCATGCAATGAAGGGAATATATCAAAGAAAAATGGAAAAGAGTTCCCAAAGGTCAAAATGCAACAATAAGAGCAACAAGGGAGATAAGAGGGGTAGAAGAAGGGGAAAGAAAGGGAGGGAGGAAGGATGGGAGAAGGGAGGAACTTTAGAAAGAAATTGACTAATTGGGGCTGACGTTGTGGCTCAGTGATAGAGTGGTTGCCTATCACCCTATCACGCATGAAGCCCTGGGTTTGATTTCCAGCACACACACACACACACACACACACACACAAACAATTGACCAAACTATGCCATGTACGTATATGGATATGGATATACCACAGTGAATTTCACCTTTATGAATATCATCAACATCAACTGTGACTAGTGATCTACTGACGCTGGTGGTATGGAGCTTTGACATGATGTAATGGGAATGCCACTTTACCTTAATGATCTTCCTCCCCCCTCAAAAAAAAACATGTCCCCAGACTAATCATGAGAAATGACAGAAAGAAAAAAAAAACAGACAAATCCTAACTGAGGCACATTCTACAACATTCCTAAGCAGTACTCTCCAACACTGTCAAGGCCATCAAAAACAAAGTCTGAGAAATTGTTACAATCAAAAGAAGCCTAAAGAAGCACAACTAAACAATGTAATATACTCTACATGGGTTCCTGGACCAGAGAAATAGTAGGTAAAAACTAAGGAAGTCTGAATAAAATACAGACTTTAGTAAATAATAATGTGTCAGATATATGGGAACTCTGCATATCATCTTTGCATCTTTTGTAAATCTAAAACTATTTTAGATTTTAAGTTCATTTTTTAAAAAGTAAGTAATGGCCAGGCCTGGTGGCACATGCCTATAATCCCAGTGACTCTACTCAGGAGGCTAAGGCAGGAGGATCTTTAGTTTGAGGCCAGCCTGGGCAAATTAGGGAGACCATGTCTCAAAACTAAAAATCAAAAAGACTGGGGATGGAGCTCAGTTGTAAAGGGCCCCTGGGTTCAATCCTCAGTTCTGAAAAATTTAAAAAATACAGTCATAGAGGCAATGTCTGCATTATTTGCTGATGAGATACGTATATATCTAGAGAATCTATAGAAAAAATTACTATATACTTTAAGAGAATTGAACTCAATGGTGAGATTAAAAAATCCATGAACAGTATTCCTATATATTAACAGCCAATTATGTTTATAATGGGGAAAAAGATACCATTTACAACAGCTACAAGCAGATACTTAGGAATAAGTTTAACAAGAAACATGCAATATCTATTTGAAGACAACTTTGAAATGCTACTGAAAAACACACTATAGGACTTGACAAATGGGAAGGCATTCATTTTCTTGGGTAAGAAAATACTCAGTCTTGTACCAAGTTATTCTGTAATTACAAGGCTATCAATAAATAGATACCAGTAGGATTGGGGTAGGGAATAAAACAAGCTAATTCTAAAATATATGTGGAAGAAAAATGTGAGAGGTGCACCCCTGGGTTCAATCCCCATACTGCATGAATAGTGAGAGAAAGAGAAAGAGAGAGAAAGAGAGAGAGAAATTGAGCACCAGGAGATTTCTGAAAAAGAAGAGGGACGTCTAACCTTATGGATATTAAAGTATATTATTAGGTTTCGTAATTAAAAGGAGAGATACTGCTTTATGACTAGACTAGCTCAAAAGAAAAGAAAAGAAAGTCTAGATCAACTCAACTACACACACATGAATGAAAAATATGATAAAAGGTAGAAGGTATTTCAAATGGGAGAAAAGAGAGTTCAATAAATTGTGACATGAGTGTGGGATAACTATCTGGTGAAAAATACAACCTTGGGAAATGATTCTTCTATGCTCATCTGTCTTTGATTGGCACTCATCCTTCAAAATTCAAATCAAGCACCCCTTGCCTCTTATTCCTCTTGCTGAACAATTTATCATAAAGCCATCAGGTGGGAAAGATCAAGGTAGGTCTCCATAATGGGGGTGGGAGAGTAGACCCATAGTGGCCTGGAGGGAGACGTTAGAGGTGAATACCCTGCACTCAGAGCAGCCTAGTAAGGGCAATCAGAACTCAGGGCCAGATGAGATGAGCAGAGAGGGTGGATTGGAGCAGGGAGGTTTTGAGGGGATGTCATGGCCTGATAAGGGTAAATAGGGTGTCCATGCTAGAACTTGCCCTGGCATGGGCAGTCAGGGTCCACATTGGATTAGGAGATCATCCCCATAGAGGAGCAGCCTGATGCAAAGATTCAGCTCAATCAGCAGCATCCAAATACAAAATTGGCCTAGTATGGAGAGTCGGAGCCTGAGTGCTTGAAGAGAAAATCTATAAGGAGGAAGCAGGCTGGGTATCAAAGGCTAGCAGGGTTAGGTAGGTATAGTTATAAAAGAATGAAGTGGGGTGGGTGGTCACAGTCTGAGTATGTTAAGGAGGGCCTTCACTTGGTTTGGAGGCAGTCCAGCATTATGTCACATCAGAGCCTAAGCAGAAGGAGAAGACACACACACACACCTACATACATACTTCCCAAACTGTCCAATGACAGGACCAGAAAATAACGAGTACATACAGCAGTTTTTTAAATTCCTTTTTATGCTGAAAGAAATGGGGAATTCTTGGCAGGTGTGGTGGTGCAGCTTGTAATCCCAATGGCTCCAGAGGCTGAGGCAGGAGGATTTTGAGTTCAAAGCCAGCCTCAGCAACTTAAGTGAGGCCCTGTCTCCAAAATAAATAAATAAATTAATTAATTAATTAATTAATTAATTTTAAAAAACTAAAAAAAATAAAGGGCTGAGGATGTGACTCAGTGTTTAAGTGCCCCTGGGTTCAATTCCTAGTGAAAGAAAGAAGGGAGGGAGGGAAGAAGGAAGGAGGGGAGGGAGGGAGGGAGGGAGGGAGGAAGGAAGGAAGGAAGGAAGGAAGGAAGGAAGACATTGAGAATTCTTGGAGAAAAAACTAATTCTATGATTGGGGAGGGAAAAGTACAAGATGGACCCAGAATATCTTGTTGAACCAAAAGCAAGGAAGTGCTCAAAGAATGATGCAGACATGTCAAAAGGACAGAACCATGGACTGAAACCCTCTGAAAACATGAGCCAAATTAAATTTTTCCTCCTGTTTTCTTCTTCTTTTTTTCCCCCAGGTATTTTATCTTAGCAACAGAAAGCTGACTAATATGATATGAATTCTTTAAATTCTTGGTAGAATCACCAGTGAAGCCATCTGGGCCCAGGCCTTTTGGGGGAGAAAAAAAGGGGATGGAGTTAAATTGATCAATTCTCCTTTTTTTTCACTATTCAGATTTTTTTTTATTTCTTCTTAAGTCAGTTTGAGTCATTTGTATTTTCTAGGAGTTTGGCAACTTCAGTGAGGTTTTATAATTTGTGGTATGGTATTCCCTTATAATAATTTTTATTTCTCTTGAGTTTGTAGCAATTTCTCCTTTTTCCATTCCTGATTTGAGTAATTTGAGCACCCCCCCCTTTTAATCTCCCCCCCATCACCTCTTTTTCACTTCCATTTTGGTTATTCTAACTAAAGATTTGTTGATTTTATTGATATTTTCAAAGAAAACTTTTGGGCCATTGATTATCTCTGCTGTTTTTCTATTCTTTATTTATTTTGTTCTTTCTTTAGTACTTATATCTTCTGCTTGACTTTGATTTAGTTTGCTTTTTTCAATGTCTTAAGTGAAAGATTAGATTATTGAATTAGGAGGGTTTTTTTTTTTTTTTTGGACCCCAAGGATTGAACCCAGGGGTGCTTTACCACTGAGCCATATCCTCAGCCCTTTTTATTTTATTTTTTTATTTTGAGACAGGGTCTTGCTAAGTTGCTTAGAGCCTCACTAAATTGCTGAGACTGGCTTTGAACTTGTAATTCCCTTGCCTCAGCCTCCTGAGCCACTAGGATTACCGGTGTGTGACTTCGCCCAGCTTTCTTCTTTTTAATATACAAATATGTACTTATAGTTTTCCGGCTCAGCACTTCTCTGACTGCATCCCATAAATTCAAATATACTGTGTTTTCATTTTCATTTTTCTCAAAGCATTTTCCATTTTCCCTTGTGTTTTCTTATTTGATCCATTGGTTAGTTAGAGATTAATTGTTCTATAGATGTGTGTTAGATGTAGTTGGTTCATATTATTTTTCAAGTATTCTATTTCCTAGGTGATCTTCTCTTTAATTATTCTACCCATTGAAAGTAGGTTATTGAAATCCAACTATAATTGTTAAATTGCCATTTTTCTCTTTCATTCTCTCAGGTTTTTTCCCTTATATTCTGGGACTGACTTAATAGATACATATAACTGTTATGTCTTCCTAATGGCTTTATCCTTTTATCATTATAAAATGCTCCTCTTTATTCTTAGTTATTTTTTAATTAAAATCTTTTTAGTTTGACATTAACAGAGCCAGTTCAGCTCCGTAATAATTGATACTTTCATGCTATCTCTTTTTCATGTCTCTCAATTAAAGCAAATATCATTGAATCTAAATTATGTCTTCTAAGGATATCATACAATTGGATCTTGCTTTTAATCCGGTCTCAAAATTTCTGCTTTTCTACATTCTGCTGTCATGTATAACTAATTAGAACAAATTAAATTTTTTTCTGCTTTTCAATTAGTGTAATCCATTCACATTTCATATTATTATTATGATTGGATTTACAAGAGTCATTTTACATTATGTAATTTCTATGATAAGTCATTTTGCTCTTTTCCTCTTTGTTACCTTTATTTGGGTTAAGCAAACAATTTTAGTGTAATATTTAAATTATTTTAACATTTTCACTATATTTTAAAAGTTTATTTTCTTAATAGTCACTCTAGGATTTTCAGTATACATATTGTATCAGATTTACTTCAGATTTATATAAACTAAATGACAGTAAGATGTAGAAATGTTACTCCTTTGTAGTTCTGTTCCTTTTTTGTGGTGTTATGTCATTATTTACATGATCTACATATTTTATATTTTTTTTAATTTTATTTTTATTTGTTGTTTGTAGATATACATGACAGTAGAGGATATTTAGACATACATACATGGGGTATAACATTCTAATTAGGATTCCTTTCTTATAGTTGTACATGATATGGAGTTTCACTGACAATCATACATAATTGGGAGTATAACTTCTCATTTGTATAGGGTAATACTGTCTGATTCATTCTATTATCATTCCTACCCCATGCCCCCTCCCCTCCTTTCATTCTCCTCTGTCTAGTCCAAATTATCTCTGTTCTCCCCCATCTATTGTGAAGTAGCATCCACATATCAGAGAAAACATTTGGCTTATGGATCTTTGGGACTGACTTATTTCACTTAACATGATATTCTCCGCTCCATCCATTTACTGGCAAAAGCCATCATTTCATTCTTCTTCAAGGCTAATATTCCATTGTGTGTATATATACCACATTTTATTCATCCATTCATCTTGAAGGGCACCTAGGTTGGTTCCACAATCTAGCTTTTGTGAATTGAGCAGCTATGAACATTGATGTGGCTGCATCACTGTAGTAATCTGATTTTAAGTCCTTTGGGTATAGGCCAAGGAGTGGGATAACTGGGTCAAATGGTGGATCCATTCCAAGTTTTCTAAGGAATCTCCATACTGCTTTCCAGAGCGGTTGCACTAATTTGCATTCTCACTAGCAACGTATGAGTGTACCTTTTTCCCCACATCCTCACCAACATTTATTGTTGCTTGTATTCTTAATAATTGACATTCTGACTAGAGTGAGATGAAATCTGAGTGTAGTTTTAATTTGCATTTCTCTAATTGCTAGAGATGTTGAACATTTTTTCATATATTTGTTGACCATTTGTGTTTCTTCTTCTGTGAAGTGTCTGTTCAGTTCTTCTGCCCATTTATTGACTGGGTTATTTGTTTTTTGGTGTTAAGTTTTTTGAGTTCTTTATATATCCTAAAGATTTGGAGGGGGAGGCGGTTGCTGGGGATTTGAACCCATGGCCTCCTGCATGCCAGGCAAGCACTTTACCACTGAGCCACATCCCCAGCCCTCTTTACATTCGTAATTGTTTCCCTTGCTGTGAAGACACTTTCTGGTTTGATAGCATTTCATTGGTTGATTCTTAATTTTACCTCTTGCTCTTAAGAAATTTTGTTGAGCAAATTGGTTCCTAAGTTGACATGATGGAGTGTTGGGCCTATATTTTCTTCTACTAGGTGCAGTTGCCCTCACTTTTGAGAGATACTATTGCTGGATATAAGATTATTCTTGGTTGATATTTTTGTTTCTTTCAGTACTTCAAATATACCATACCACTGTTTTCTATTCTATTCTCATGTTTTTCTTATTAAAAGTCATACGTTACTCTTATTAGAGTTCCCATAATATATAAATGTCTTTGTATTTATCCTACCTGGAGTTTGTAGAGCTTTTTGGATGCATTAACATTTTCCATCAAGTTTTGTAAGTTTTCAATCGTTTCTTCAACATTTGTCTGTTTTTCTTCTCTCTGTTGTACCCTATAACATGAATACTGATGTTTTAATTGGCTTCCCACTTTCCTCTAAAGTTCTCCTCATTTTTTCTTTTTTCTCTCTTCTTCAGATTCAAAAAGCTCTACAGCCAGACCCAGGGGTGCATGCCTATAATCACAGCAGCTCAGGAGACTGAGGCAGGAGGATCATGAGTTCAAGGCCAGCCTCAGCAACTTAGCAAACCCCTAAGCAATTTAGGAAGACCCTGTCTCAAAATAAAAAATAAAAAATGGGCTGGGGATGTGCTCAGCAGTGAAGTGCCTCTGAGTTCAATCCCTGGTATTAAAAAACGAAACAAAAAAATCACTATGTAGGCCAAAGATGTAAGCTTGCCAGAGCCGGTTAGGGGCCACCAGAGTCAGACAAAAGTAGTTGAATTAAGATTTATTAGGATTTGTGTTCCCAGGCGAAATCTCCAGCCCCCCGGGGTAAAAGTCGGGGTGGGAGAGCCAGAAGAAATTGCACGTGGCTTTGGCTGCTCAGGGTTTTTATACGGGGGAAGGGGCTAAGGGTCCTGCCCAGGACCAAGGTGGACCCAAGGTGGACGTCAGGGTCAGCAGGTCTGCCTCATTGGTCACTTCTGGCACAGTGTGTTGCTAGGTGTCCTTGTTCCTCCCCCTGCAGTCGCCCAAATCCGACCTGACACACTCCACATTCAAATTCACTAAATTTTCTTTTTCTTTTTTCTTTTTTTTTAATTCACTAAATTTTCTGTAAATTCCAATCTACAGTTTAGCTCCTCTAGTAAATTTTTCATTTTGGTTGTTACATTTTCAATCTAAAATTTTCATTTTGTATTTCAAAAAATTGTTTTATTATATTCTGCTTGATGGTACAGTATCCTCATGTCTTCCTTTCTTCCTTTAAAGAAGTTTTCCTCTAGTTTTTTTGAACATGTATATAATAGCTGCAGTGAAGTCTGTGTCTATTAAATCCACCATCAGAACTCCTCAAAGGCAGCTGTAGCTTCTGTTGCCTGTTTTTTCTGTGTATGGGTCACATTTTCCTGTTTCTTTGCATATCTTCTAAAACTTTTTGTTGAAACCAGACATTTTAGATAATATATTGTAGTTACTCTGATCCCCTCAATGTTTGTTGTTTAATTTGTTTAGGTACTTGTTTATTTTTTTAATAAAGTATATTCCTTCCTCCAAGTGTAGCCTCCAATGTTGCTTTTCAGAGGGCAGAGCTTGCCCTGAGCTCTCCCTCTCTTTCCCCAACAGTCTGTGTCTCTGTCTCTGTCTCTGTCTCTCTCTCTCTCTCTCTCTCTGTCTCTCTCTCTTACAGTACTGGGGATTGAACCCAGGGCCTTGCACATGCTAGGCAAGTACTGTACCACTGAGCTACATCCCCAGCTCTCTTTTACTCTCCATTATGGTTTATGAGGCGTCCCCCAAAAGTTCATATGTGAGACAGTGCAAGAAGGATCAGAGGAGAAATAATTAGATGACCAGAGCTGGAACCCAGTCAGTGGATTAATTCACTGAAAGGAATTAGCTGAAAGTAGGTGGGATATGGCTGGAGGAGGTGGGTCATTGGAGGCATGCCTTTGGGGTTTATATTTTGTTCCTGGTGAGTAGAGCACTGTGCTCGCTCGCCTGCGCTCTCTCGCTCTCTCTCTCTCCTTCCTGATTGTTGTGCCCTGAGCTGCTTTCCTCTGCAGTGCATTTCTGCCATGACATTCTGCCTCACTTTGGGCCCACAGCAATGGAGTCAGCCATCTATGAATTGGGAATTTTGAATTGTGAGGCCCAAATAAACTTTTCCTTCTCTAATGTGTTCTTGTCAGGTATTTTTGTCACAGTGGCAAAACAGCTGGCTAAAACTCTCTTTCCTTGATCTTCCTGTTAAGTTTCTAGTTGGCCTGCCTATTACCCAGTCGTTAGCCTACAGTAATTACTTCTTGTTTACGCCATTGTTTTCCACAATGACCTGGAGCATAAATTGCTCCACTGTGCAGTCCAATTAAATGTTGTCCCACTGTTAGAACAGTCTTTGAGACCTGTCTTTGAGGTTTACTCCCAATATCAAGGTGACTTTTCTTAGCTACATTCTCTCTTTTAAGTTGATCTACAATTTTTTTCTCATTTGCCATCATGAAATACCAATCTCCTAATTGCTCACCAGAAACATCTGCTTCTTCTAAATAGAGCCCTTAGACTTGAGCTTTCCCATTCTCTACTACAAACAAAGTCAGTTTCCTTAAGGACAGCTACAGAGCTTTCTGTTCTTATGGCCTCACCTCCCCATTCGCAGAAACTCTGTACTATTTCTCTGTTGATAGGGGCAGGAATCCATTACACTTGCAGTGGCATCTCTTACAGGCAGGACTATGGACATGGAATGGATCTCTGGTCTTCTTGGCTTGTCCTTCCCTCCCAGTGTGGAACCTCTTCCTACAAGCAAGCTGAGATGAGGGTTATTGGGGTCCAATTTTCTTTTTTTCTTTGCGGTGTTGGGGATTGAACCCGGGGCCTTGTGCTTGCAAGGCAAGCACTTTACCAACTGAGCTATATCCCCAGCCCCTGGGGTCCAATATTCTTGGCCTGCTGTGCACGAGATAAACTTCCTCTACTACAAGTGGTAGCTGGATAGAAGGAGCCTCAGATTTCTTTTTCTGGAATAGAGCTTCTGAATTATAGAGCTGGGGAGGAGCAAAGTTGGCAACCAACCCCCTGTGAAGAGAAACCATACTTTCTACTGGAAGCTGGGAAAAGATGGAGCCCTGTGCTATTGGCTACAGTTACCTAGAGTAGGTTCCATTTCACTGAGCTGGAAGAATTGGCTCAAATGTCATAAACTCTAGCTGTTCTTACTAAGGTTCAATACATTTTCTTGAATAAATTCTCTATTTGATGGAAGCTTTTTGGACAATTTCCAGAGAATTTAAATATTTGGTTGTTTTTTTTTTTTAAATAATAGTTATGGTTATTCTTCTGGTGAATAGGATCCACAGAGATCATCAGGTCACCAATCTCAAAGTGCTTTTTCAAATAACTTCTTTTTAGAGAAAATGCCTTAGGACTTCTATAAGGATGAAGATAATAATGAATTCCCATTCTAGCTCCAACACTTTGGACAAATTTTTTAAACTGCACTTTCCTTCATTTATAATATGAGTACTAAACACCACTCAGATTGTGGCAAGAATCAAAACATCATTAAAATACAGTCTGTGTCAGTAAACAAAACGAATACCTTCTGAGGAATGCATCATCAGGTGACTTTTTTTTTTTAATTGTGTGATCATCATAGAGTGCGTTTCTATAAACTAAGATGGTTTTAATATCACTAGGTGATAGAATCTTATGGTATCACCATCATATATGTGGTCCATCATTGACTGAAATGTTATTATATGGTGCATGACTATAGCATACATAAAGCACCTAGCACAGAGTTGACTCATAGCAGACATGTGATAAATGTCACTTCTCTCCACTTCATGCAGATGACTCTCAGTCTGGATAGCTATATGTTTACATCAGCGGAGTATGTGGCTTATGGCCCATATATAAAGAACATTGACTTGGATTTAAGGATGGAGATGAATGGAAGAAAGAATGAATTATCTGTGTGATTTCTAACTTTGCAATCTCTAATTTATCAATATAAAAATATGGGTGATGTTCACATTTTAATGGCATAGTCTTAACAGTCTCATCAGAACTGATGCTCTCAGGAGTGGCTATATAATTAGTAAGGCATAGTGGAGAATGAAATATGGGAACTTCTCTTCAAAAATTATTGATAATTTCAAGATGGCAAAGTAGATCATTAAACCATGTTTGGGGCCATTCCAGGCATGGGGCCCTGTGTAATTGCACAGGACACATACCCATGAAATTATCCTTGCTCACTTCAGCCCTGGAGTAAGGTCCTGAGGAACTCCTCATGTGATAGGTGTTATACCTTAACTGATGAATCTGGGAGATCTTAGGAGCAGGGGGTCCCAAGTGAGGGGCTGAGGCAGCCCCAGGTAGCAGGAGACAGATGGGTGAGAGAGGCCATAACCTAGGGCACTGTCTATGTATCCAGCATTTGGGAAAAATTCAATACTTTAAAACTCCATCATAATCAATAGAAAAGTTCAGAAAATTCAACTTTGTTATGTTTGGGGTCACATTATTGTAAGGTTAATAAACATTCACAGGCTGGCAGGTCAGGAATTCCAGGGAACTTTTCCAAGATTCAGTGGATATTGATTCTCATATCCACTTTGTTGGCAGCAATTCTGGTTGGGGCTTCTAGGATTATGGCAATCATTGCAGAAATCCTTTGGTGAGTAGGGCTTCTCATGCATGCTCTAAACAGGAGAATTAGAATACTAGCTCTCCAAAATCCACTCAGCATCCCAGGATGGAGTTGCCTGCCATTTCCCTGCTTCACCTTGACCTCTCCCCTCCATATCCCTTCCTCCTCCCCAATTCCCCCTCAGCACACCAAGAACAATTTTGGCAAGTCCTGGTTTGACAGAAACTGCCTATTATGTCATATCTTAATTCATATTACCATAGGAGTTTTATGTGAACAATGACAGGTCTACTTAGGGAAAGAGGAGTGCATTCTATCATTGATGACAAGTGATAGTTAAAGGATAATATTATGGTTTACACTTCAGTTTTAGGTATTTTTTTCTTTTTAGAGATAATCAGTGGCAATGATATTCACATTTGAAGTTGCCCTGCTCATGAGCTTATCCCTCCATTAAATTATTTTAGCTATTTTCATCCTAAAATACTATTATATATCCATGTCTTTCAGGCTGAATGTGCTAATGAATCATTGGAGACTGTAGTTAAAATGCAGATTGCTGAGTAGATCTTGTTTGGAGAGTTTCTAATGAGCTCCCAGGTGATGCCCACTCTATTTTAAATAGAAAATAGTCCAAACTAAAAACTGAAACCTGGGTCTTTAAAAAAATATATACATATGTATATATTTTAGTTGTAGATGGACACAATACCTTTATTTTATTTTTTATTTTTTATTTATTTATTTATTTATTTATTTTGGTACTGGGGATTGAACCCAGGAGCACTCCACCACTGAGTCACGTCCCCAGCCCTATTTTTGTATTTTATTTAGAGACAGGGTCTCACTGAGTTGCTTAGGGCCTTGCTAAGTTGCTGAGGCTGGCTTTGAACTCGCGATCCTCCTGCCTCAGCCTCCCAGGTCACTGGGATTACAGGCATGAGCCACTGCGCCCAGCCCTTTATTTTATTATTTATTTTTTTAATGTGTTGCTGAAGATCAAACCCAGTGCCTCACACGTCCTAGGCAAGTGCTCTACCACTGAGCTATAAGCCCAGCCCCAAAACCTGGCTCTTGATTGTAATATGTAGTCCATTATTCCCTAAGTTTTAAAGCAACTGTCTACACCTAGGTAGTCTACACTGAGGTAGCCTCTGAAGGTTGCATGTATTTTTAAAAGGATTCTTAAACCAATTTCACAGGCTTTTGCCTTTCTGTCCTTGAACTGAAGCAAACCAAATAAAACACAAACAAAAAAATCCCAAACCATCAGAAATTCAGAAAGTCTGAATGCTCCTAGTATAGGAAATTCCCAAGTTTTTCTGTGTAGTTTATGACCTCTGAATTTCTCAAATGTGATCCCTAGTCATTTCTTTATTTTCAGCCTTAGAGCACTACATTCTTCCCACTTTTTTCTTTCATGAAATGTGAAGCACATACTTACGTCTATGAATGTATTTAAAACTTTTTGCTTCCTACTAGTTCTTTTCTCAAGTTACTTTTAAAGCCGAACGATCTTATTAATGGTAAAGACTTTCGTCCACAGTGCAATTTAAAACAAACACAATGCTGTACATGCAGTAAATTCTCTTGTGTGTATGTGTCTGTGTGTGATTGAAAGTAAAGCTCAATAAAATTTTCTGGTAGCCAACGCAAAAAATAAATAAATAAATAAAAAATAAAAAAATAAAAAAAAAATAAAACAAACAGCATCAAGAAAAAACAAAAAAACATTTCAATCTCCTTGTCAAGACTCTGCAATATCTCCATGACTTAGTGCAAGTTGGAAAATCACATCATTTTATTAATACATCATTGAATAAAATTTAACCTATCCCTTGATTTCTCTCTGTGTTTCACTATCACTACAGGTTTTTGAACAAAACAAAAACTTAATAAAATCCAGTAAATTTACTATTAGCTGAGGGTTTGAAGACTCTAAAACTTGTTTAGGTGCAACAATGTTTTACATTAAGGTGTATTCAACATTTGAAGACAAAATTCCATTTCATAAAACTCATTTTAACCTTCAGCCATATGACTAGAAATTGGTAAGTCAACAGAGTGTCTCTTGATGAGAAAAAACTTCTTTTTTCGTACGAAATATCTGAAATTTAGAAAAAGCTCTGTTATTAACAAATCATCGATAATTCAGAAAAAAAGACTAAAAAAGCTTTCAACAGATGAACTAAAGCATTTCATGCACACTCACATTTTTTAAAAAAATATTTTGTTTTAGGCTGGGGATATAGCTCAGTTGGTAGTGCTTGCCTCACAAGCATAAGGCCCTGGGTCCAATCCCCAGCACCACAAAAAAAAAAAAAAAAAAAAAAAAAAAATTTGTTTTAGTTGCAGGTGGACACAATACCTTTATTTTATTTTTATGTGATGCTGATGATTGAACCCAGGGCCTTGCACATGCTAGGCAAGCACTCTACCACTGAGTCACAACCCCAGTCCCCCATGTTTTTATCTTTAAAAGACATGGTATTAAGATTTTTTTTCCAACTTACAGTTTCTTAAAGCCCACCAACCCATAGTGATCCCCTCATCTTCTGAAATTCTATAACATTATCATCCAATTCAAATAGCAGTCATTTAAACTCAGCTCAGAGATTGGGCCTGGTGGTTCACACCTGTAATCCCAGCAACTAGGGAGCCTGAGGCAGAAGAATTACAAATTCGAGGCCAACCTTGGCAATTTAGCAAGAACCTCTACAATTTGGACCCTGTCTCAAAATGAAAAACAAAGTAAAATACAATTACAGAAAAGGACCGAAGAGAGAACTCAGTGGTAAAGGACCCCTGGGTTTAATCCTCTTTACCCAAAAAATAAAAATGAAAAAGTATTATCACAGGTTATATTTTTATGTGGGTTTTGCCTTCCCCTACTACTGCATGAGCTCCAAGGGCAGGTTCCAGGTTTTATCATTTGGCTGTGTCTTCCACCTAAACCCACACTGGTAGTATACTTCACTCTAAACCATTTTCCATCCCTCTCCTTTCTCTCAATCCTGCTTTTTTCCCTGTAACTCTTTCACTGTTCTCTAATCTACAAGTAAATAGTATTTCATGTTCTAAAACATTATTCTCCTATTGTAATAAAACAATCCCCCACACCAGATTCCAAAATGTAGCCTTGTAGGTCAAATTTTTTAATTACTGTATTTTCTGAAGATATCATAATCCATACAGCATCAGTTGTGCACCAACGTGAGGAGGCAAAATTATAAATGTAGGCCCATCAGTTATAAATACAGAACTTTTTTTGTTATCCACTGTCTCAATCTAAACAATATAATATTATGCAACTTACCTTTTTCAATAAAGCTTTCTGTTTATACAAAAGCAGACTAGTTATTAATAAAACAAATAATGAAACTAAAGTAAGTGGTATCACAAAAAATATCATAGTTTCCGTCCGTATGTCATCTAGGATTAAAAATCACAAAGAAGGGGGACTGTTAGAGGCTTATAACTGAATTATTTTATGAATAAAGTCCTAGAAATGGCAAAGAATGCATAAAACCTGGCAAGCTGGTAGCTGCTGCTGTATTTGTTAGTGCATAGATGCCACAATTATATTGAGTATATCTCACTCTATTCATTTGTGTACCAGTTATTTATACAGAACTGTAACTGTTTTGTTTTGTTTTTTTCTTCTGACTGGTATCAGGGCTAGAACCCAGGACCTCAGCATGCTAGGCAGGCACTCTACCACTGAGCTACATCCCCAGCCCTGAACTGTGACTTCTCTTAATTTCGATCAGAAAAATAACTCCCCTAAACACATTTCTTATTTATTGATATAATTTTGTTTAAAATTTGACCTTGTGAATTTTTCATTTAAAAATAGCACTGGGCACGGTGGGACATGCCTGTAATTCCAGCAACGCAGAAGGCTGAAGCAGAAGAATTGAAAGTTTGAGGGCAGCGTGGATAACCTAGTGAGACACTGTCTTAAAATTCAAAATAAAAAATGAAAAGAGATGGGGATTGAGCTCAGTGGTAGAATGCTCTGGTGTTCGATCCCCAGTACTAAGTAAATAGGATAAAACATTAGTCAAGTGATTAAACAAACATATCCTGTATGTATTTTAACACTCAGTAAATCAAATGTTTATTTATATCACCTGATGTAGTGAGCTAGTGCTGGTCTTCAATAAAAAAATAAGTGCACGAGTAATGGAGCTAGTCTTTTTTTTAACAGTAGATAAATTTTTATTCAGCCTTTTAGTTCACAGCATGAGGTAAGAGGAAAAACAGTTCTCCTTAATCAATATTTTACAAAGCTACAGTAAAATATTTTAGACTTCAGGGATTTATAAGGGCTTACATTTCTCAATTGAGATCAAGTTGGGATCAAGGAAACAAATTTTAACTCCTTGAATTTTCCAGGTGACCCTTCCTTTATAGAAGTAACAAGCTGTAATTAGTTACATAAATTTTAGGGCCAAGTTTTATCATTGTTGCCGAAACGCTGCTATTTCAATCATCATTCAGTAATTGTACTTTAAAAATGAGTTTTGCATTTGGTAGAATTTTGGCATCAGGCTGTCCTTTCTTTTCATAACCCCATTCTGGTTCAATCTCCAATAGAGCCTTTTTCTTCCTTTACTCATGGCCAGAAGTGATTTATCTCATCCTCTAATAACTTAACTCTTCCAACCTCGAAGCCTTGTCATTTTTCTTCTTTGGACTCCTTTGAATACTGGTATCAACAACAGTCCTGTCCTGTAGTATTCCTCTATACCAATAGTGAACATCTCCCTTTTTTATTTTTTTTTTTAATTTTTATTTTTTATTTTTATTTTTTTGAACCAGGGATTGAACTCAGGGACACTCGGCCACTGAGCCACATCCCCAGCCCTATTTTATATTTTATTTAGAGACAGGGTCTCACTGAGTTGCTTAGGGCCTCGCTAAGTTGCTGAGGCTGGCTTTGAACTCGCGACCCTCCTGACTCAGCCTCCCAAGTCGCTTGGATTACAGACGTGCGCCACCATGCCCAGCTGAACATCTCCCTTTTTTAGAAAAGTTGATTTTATTTCCCTGTCCCCTTTTTCTTGGCGGGGGGGGGGGGGGGGGGGGGTACTGGGGATTGAATCCAGGCCCATGCTGCCACCGAGCCACATCTAAGGCTTTTTGACACAGGGTCTTGACAAGTTACTAAGGCTGGCCTGGAACCTGAGATCCTCCTGCCTCAGCCTCCTGAGTCACTGGGATTATTGGCATGTGCCACCATACCTGGCTATCCTCCTCTTTTAGAACAGATTCTTTGAACTTGGGTGGACCCTCATCTGGAGTCTCTTCACACTTGGTTTCTTTGGAGTTAAGCTTTACATTATTCACTCACTGGACACTTTACTTACACTTTTGGAACCACTGAAATGCTTACTTTCAAAAAGATGGTTATAGGGTGTAACCAAATGGCCCTTATTAGCTGTCTTGGCTACAGATTCAGTGTTTCCTAGTAAATTGTGCTCTTCAAGAAACTAGTTAACTGTGGCTCTGCCGAAACTTGCTAAAGTCCCTCTTGGATAGCTGCTCACTGCACAGCTTCCTGCAAACTGCCTCCCTCCCCATGCCTCTGCTTTGGGAGTTAGTCTTTCAAGGTCCTCTTTTTTCTTTTTCTTCTTCCTCCTCCTTTTCTTCTTCTTTAAATGAGAAGGTGTCTCCGACTTCTTACAAGCTACAAGCACAGGCCACCATGCCAGGTTCAAGGTTACATTTCCTTTTTTAAAAATTTATCTCACATTTTAGAGACTACAGGGAGAGCCAATGGTTTTTCCTTTGCTGTTTTATTATTTTAGGAATGAAGTTTTAATGGTTCTGAATAGCAAGGAATCACTAGGCAAACTCAAAAGGAAACAGTTTGTTCTTTCCAAACTAGAATCTCCCACTTGTTTTTGGAGTAATATACACCATGGTGAATCAAGTTCAAGGCCAGCCTGGGCAACTTGGTGTGACTCTGTCTCAAAACAAAAATAAAAATGTCTGGGGATGTAGCTCAGTGGAACAGCGCTCCTAGGTTCAATCCCGAGTACTAAAAAAGAAAAAAAAAAAAATCCTAAAGAACTAAGACAACATGGAACTCAAGAAATTCTTTGTTCCTAATTTCATTAAGATTCTACCAAGCCAGGTGCAATGGTGCATGCCTGTAATCCCAGCAGTTTGGGAGGCTGAGACAAGAGGATGGAGGGTTCAAAACCAGCCTCAGCAATTTTGTGAGGCCTTCAGCAATTTAGCAAGACCCTGTCTCAAAATAAAATTCCAAAAAGGGTTGGGGTTGGGGCTCAGTGGTTAGACACCCTTGGGTTCAATCCCCAGCACCAAAAATAAAAATAAAAATAAAGGATGTGATTAAAAACTTGCCACATCTACTTTATACAATGCACTAATGACAAGATGTAATTCAGAACATAACATTACAGTCTCCAGATTTCTTACAGCTGTAACAAAAATGAAAAACGTAGGAACGGAAATGTTCTTTCTGATTCTATACATCTCTTGGTTAACTGAGCTCTACCCTGTCCTGCTTATTTTTTCTCTATAACCCTTAGTGATTATGTATTTGGTTTCTTTATTTATTGCCTGTCTACCCAACTTGGGAATAAAATATAAATTCCATGAATATACAGATTTCTTTACTGCTATACCTCAAATGGTTGAAAATAATCCGACACACAATAGCTGCTTAATAAGTTTGATGAATGAAAAGGAACAATACTATCACTATATTCATAGGGAGAAAATAATCAGAGATTCCACCATAGAAGGACCACATGAAAGGAGATATATGATTTAGCTAGGAAGGCCAGTATATCTGTGTATGTATTTATAGCTGCATCAATATTGATATACCTGAAAGAGCAATGTTGTGTTGATTTCCTTCAATTTTGAATCATTATTAGTAATTTGTACTAATAAAGCTAATACATTCTGAAACAGGACCATATTTTGCCTCACTCTCCAGGCTTTTTCTTTTATACTGCTATAGAATTTGAGTTTTTTTAACATGTCACTTTAAATTAGTGTTGTAAGTGACTGGAATATGTATTTCACCAATCATAACTTCTTATTAGAAAAATATCCCTTAGGCATAGTACTAGACACTTGGAAACAAGTATATGATGACCTATCCTTACTTTAAGATTTCTGTTCTCTTGAAATCTAAAAGCATAAGAAAATATTGATTACTATAGGTTCCTGCCCTCCCCCACCAAAAACGAACTATCATATTGTCTCTACCAACAATCTAAAAAACAAGATTGTGCATAACACAGGCATAGCAAGACTTCTATTTCTACATGAATATTAGACTTTCAATAAATCTGTGTTTGATTGAGGTGTTTGCTAACTTCTCCATTGATAGACTATGCCAGAGACGTTGATCTCCATAATTACAAAATACACTGAGAGAAAATAAGCTATTTGCTAGCAAATAGCTCCAGTTACTCATACCTACTATCCAGCATTGTTCATCACTCCACTCACTCCAAATTCCATCATCTGAGCAATAAATATTCACTTTGCTTCTTATTAAAAAGCAGAATTGTTGACTTTCATTTGATGTTCTTGTGATGTACATTTCATTTTCAACTGTGGTAGTCTAAAAGCCAAGGAAAAAATGAGATGCCATTACTTGATGTAATTGCAATTAAAGAAATTCCATCTGTCATTTTCAATGTGTTGTTTTTGTTTTTTGTTTTTTGCGGTGCTAGGGATTAAACCCATAGCCCTGTGCTTGAGAGGCAAGCACTCTACCAACTGAGCTATATCCCCAGCCCTCAATGTGGGTTTTTAACATAAAACATATGCATCAAAAGAATAGAAAGGCATAATCCTAGCAGTGATTATCTCTCTGTATGGGGGGTGTTTTTTTAAATCATTTTTTCTTCCCTTCCTTATCTGTATTTTAATTTTTTACTATAATGATAATAAAGGCAGCATGTGTGATAGGGCAAAATTCCTTGGTGTTTATAATGTCCAGTATTTGCACTAGTGTCAAAATCCCCTGTTCCTATACAATGGAAGATGCTACATACATTTGAGTTCCCAAAAGACCAAACTATCATGTAAATGTTGTTTCTATGGAAACTATAGAGTTCATATACATAAAGCTGGGTTTTTTCCCCTTGTTCTTATTTTGGTTAACCTCCATAAGGCTTGTATAATAGTGCTCAGATTGACAAGAAACTACCACTTCAGATACCAGAATATCACAAAATTGGGCGATTTCACAGGGAAAAAAAATCACTAAAGCAATTACTTTAATTTTGCATTTCAAATAGCTGAAAGCTTTTCCCATCCAAATAACAGTTTTTCATCTGTTGTAACTTATCTTGGGAACCATCATAATGTGGGAACCATCATAATGTAGTGTAGACTTAAGTCGACTGGGAATCACATCTTGATTACAGTTCTAGCTGTGTAATTTGATTGTGACGTCAATTCACCTCTCTGGGACCTGTAAGTCAATTCAACAACTAGTTTTCTCCTCTGTATATGAAATGAATTAATTAGAACTGGTGGCTTACTTACTTTTTCCCACCACTCTCTAAATTGGAAACCAATGAATAAAATTACCATATAACAATGTGGGGTTAGGCAACAAACATTACATTGTTGATGCTGTGGGGTAGTTAGTCTTAGAACCATTCCCTACATCCCCTGTGAGAAGACTCTCTTTCCTGGTTAAACCATTCTCTTGGAGCAGTGCCATAATCTAATTTTGACCTCATGATGGTTCCTCAAGAATTGCTTTTGTGCCAGGCACAGTAGTGCACACCTATAATCTCAGTGGCTTGAGAGGCTGAGGCCAGAGGATCACAAGTTCAAAGTCAGCCTCAGCAACTTGGCAAGACCCCATCTCTAAATAAATGATAAAAAGGGTTGGAGATGTGGCTCAGTGGTTAAGTGCCTCTGAGTTTAATCCCTGGTACAAAAAGAAAAAAAAGAATTGCTTTTGTGTTTGTGTTGATTTTGTTGTTGTTGTTGTTGTTTTTACCTGAGGCCTCTTCACAATCCACTTTAGTCCCTTGGTAGCTTTCATTTATTGACAAAAAATTGGAAACAAGTGACTAGATTATCTCCCAGATCCAATATTGCTTTAAAATTGGTGTGATTGATTCTACTTTCAGACTGAAAACATCTTTCTTTTGTCCACTAGATTTGAGTTTCTGGAAATTGAACTAAGATACATGTCATTTTTCATTCCTTACGTGGATAGTAACTGATGTGGATTCTCAAGTTTCCCAATTTATGTAAAAATGCTATGTTTTGACTTTCCCAAATAAATGTAATGTTCGTACCATCCAGGGAGTATCATCTCCTGTGAGCACAATTTCATAAATGAAACATACTGCTGGAATGGGTCCTTTAGGTGTGCTCCATTTCAGGTTAATTTCAAATATATTCTTCACAGTAAGATTAAGATAGTCTGGTGGCAATGGTTTAACTGAAAAACAGAAGGAAGCCATTTTAACATGGAGGTTGTTAAAATTGGAAGTAACCTTATCCAAAAGCAGGGACATTTAGTATCAGAAACTTCCAGGGATAAAGGAGGTGACTCAAGATTATTGCCTATGATATGAATTAAAATCAAAATCACTTGCCAACCAAGATGAGTTTATTGAGAAACTTGGCTATTTTGGAACTCATTTTTTAATATGTCTTACACTGATAAATATTTAAACCCAAAAGAAAAGTTGGAAGATCCAAACCATTGTGATAATTTTTCCAGTTTGTAGCTTTAAACTAGTAACTACAACCAGTACAACTACAACTTGTACTAAATGCTAACCCTGATGATGTGCTTATGACACATCAGGCACTGTACCAAGGATGCTACAACACAATCTCATTCACGTCTCACATTAAATCTATGAGGTGGTTCTCTGTTATTTTCATTTTACTGATAAGAAAATTGAAACATATGTTAAGCAACTTGCCCAAAGTTGCACAACTAGAAAGTGATTGATTCAAGATTCAAACCTACTTCTAGGTGACTCAAGAACCTGTAATACTCTTGTCACTGTTAGAACTGAGAACCCAGACTCAGAAAATGTCCAACTATTTGCATATTGTGGCCTGGGAATAAGAAATTCCATAATTACTCTGTCACTAACACTAGACAAAAGTACTATATACAGACTCTTTGATGCTGGGAAATAAATTATGATTTCTAAATGAAAATGATGCCGTATACTTCATTCCCTTTCCTATTTTCCATACTTCCTCTTCCTTCCATATAATAGACTGCCTTGATTTTTATGACTTTGCACTTCCATGAGTCTCTCCATCTCTGTTTTTCTCATTCTCTGTATGTCTCTGTCTCTCTCCCCCAAGTGGTTAGAAATAGCCTAAACTACAAAGAAATAAATAAATAAATTTGAAGTTGTTTGTTTATATCACCTATATTTTGAAGTTGAAAAATGAAATAGCTGGATCTGATAGGCTTGGATTCTGATGATCCATTAACACAGACAAAGAAATCTGTATAGTCTGATGACTCCAAAGAGGGAAACCTGCATCCAATATTTATTCCATTAGACTTGATGTAATCAACACACTGTAATGCATGTTCCAAGCCCTCATACCTGTAAAAAGAATTGCAAGAATTGGGTTTAACACTATCAGCTAGTACATGGTGCTCCATTTTCAATTATCTTAAGATACCATGTGAATAAAAAAATCATTTACTAACAAAATATTTAGCACCTACTATATGCTACATGCTCTAAGTACTAAGGATACAATAGTAGAGACAGCAGACATAGTCTATAATTTCATGCAACTTACAATCTGATTAGAGTCTGCACACAGTCTCAAAGATAAAGCAAGGATTCTTACTCATTCTCACTTAGGTTATGTTGACTCACCAACAGGGTTTAAGAATCAAAGAATAAGATTTCGACTAAGAAATCCTAGGGTTTATATAAATAATCATGAGTGATATTGCTTTTTAAATACTTTCTGGGAAAGTTATTGTAGAAGAAAGCACATCCAAAAGGACTTACAAAATATTGTTATTTTTTAACAAAATGAATGAAAGTCCTCTGAGTATACAACACACATTAAGATATAAATCTCAAAAAGCCAACTGTGGGTGGGGGAAGAAAAGGAGAAGTTGTTTGGCAAATAAATGTCTAATTTTCCCATTCTCCTAAACAAGAAATGTTATCATATCATTTAAAGTTAACCTCATTCTGGTAGTACAGTTAATGGGAATTAGGAATGGGTGGTTCCTTACTGATTTGTAAAGCAACAAATGCCTGGTTTATTTTCCTAAAAAATAGCTTGCAATGCAAAATGTGACATTTGCTTTAAAAGCAGTCAAAGTCTGTATTGAAATTAAGCCAATATAGCAGCTAATAAGGTGCTAGTGAAAATACCTGGACTCTACTAAATTAATTTTATGCCAAATATATACTTTAGGCAGAGTTTGCAAAATTGCAGTCTTATGGTTAGTTCATCTGATTAGAGTTTGGAAGACTTGAACTCTGGGCTTGACTTTTTTCAGATTTACTTTGTGCCCATTGAGAAGCCCAGGACACCCACTTCTTTTCCACTCTTTAAATTGCTAATATTTATTCCCCCTATTTCACTAAGTGAGGCTAAAGTTATATTAAACATGAGTCACTGTGTACAAGACAGTAGGTCCTTTGTCTTATTCACACTTTTATCTTTTTTTTAAATCTAAAACAGTGTCTGGCACTTAGTAGATGCTTAATATTTGTTGAATTAATGAACAAATAATTTAGACCTTCAAAAGTTACCCATCCAGTTTCAGGGGAGGAAACTGAGACCCCCCCTCAAAGGGAAAATTACTCACCCAAGGCCACCAAATTAAATGATGCCAGAGCAGGAATTAGAACCCAGTTCTCAGGAGTATTAATAGTTTATACCTAGTCACATATATAGTTTTCTTTAAAAAAGATGCCATGATACTTTGAGCCTAAAGCTCACAAATAGCAGCACTCTGTCCTCTCTTAATTTTAATTTTATTTAGTAAATGCATAAGTTCTGGTACTTACTTACCAATTTACCAATGCAATCATTTGTTTCATTCATTTATTTAATATGTAGTGATAATCTACTGTGGCATAGCACTCTAGAGATGGTCAAAAGAAATTTAAGAAATAATTTATGCCCACCAACTCTAAAAATTTGAAGAGACAAAGCACATGCATACAAGTTTAAATACCATCTGAATGATAAATAATTAAGAGCTATAAGAAGTAATAACTTGGAGAAAAACACCTGAATAGAAGCTGACATGATCAGTAAAAGGTCAATGAAACTGGAGGGCAGACAGGCTTTGAAGGACGAATGGGAGTTGGTGAGAGAGCCAGCCAGAGGGCATTCCAGATGGTAATGCATGCATGGGCATAAAAGGGCATAACATGGGTGGGAAAACAGTGTAGAGATGGATCTAAATGGACAGGTACATTCACGTTGCTGATAATAGAATATTGGAAAGGCAGTGATACAGGGAAGCAGAGACTTGAATGGCAGCCTAGAATTCACCCTGGGGGCAATAGGTAGCCACCAGAGGTGTTTGAACACAGGTATGGCATATGAAAATGGCAATATAGGACAATAAAACTGGCTACAGTGTGCAGAATGAATAGTAAGGAGTGAGACTGAAAGAGGAAAGGATGGAAGCAGAGCCATTACCATTTGGAAGGCTATGACAATCATCCAGGTGTGAAACGGAAGGCAGCCTAAAGTGAGCTTCTTATGGTAGACATGGGAAGTAAAAAAGAGATGTGTGACTTTGCAAAGGAGTACTTTGGTGATCATGCTACTATGAAACAATCAAGGAATGAAGGAAACAGAAGAGTCAAGATGGCTTTAAATTTAAAAGCCTCAGTGAAAGTTAACAAAGGTAAGGAACCAGAAAACGAATCCCATTTAATAACTGTTTTTTTATTTTTTTATTTTTTTATTTTTTTGGAACCAGGGATTGAACTCAGGGACACTCGGCCACTGAGCCACATCCCCAGTCCTATTTTGTATTTTATTTAGAGACAGGCTCTCACTGAGTTGCTTAGGACCTTGCTAAGTTGCTGAGGCTGGCTTTTAACTCGCAATCCTCCTGACTACAGGTGTGGGCCACCACGCTCGGCTTAATAATAACTATTTTTTTAAAAGGCAAGAATACAGGGCACGGTGGCGCACACCTGTCATCCCAGCAGCTCCGGAGGCTGAGGCAGAGGACTGGAAGTTCAAAGCCAACCTCAGCAACTTAGTGAGGCCCTAATTTAGCAAGACCAGTCTCTAAATAAAATATGTAAAAAAAGGACTGGGGATGTAGCTCAGTGGTTAAGTACTCCTGAGTTCAATTCCCAGTACCCCACCCAAAAAAAGTAAAATAAAAAGGCAAGAATATAAAATATGCTCAAATGTTTTAGACTATAGCTCTATCTATCTAAAGGATACAAAATTTAATCTAGTAAAGAAACAATTGCATTCCTGATCTCACTCATAGAATGCCTTATAGAATCCGCAGCCTAAACCCACTTACTCCCAAGAAATTATTGAAAACCCCAAGAAATTATAATCAACACCATCAGAAATACAACTCTGATAAATACAGTGAATTTAATTTAGTGGAAATATAGTACAACATATTGCGGACTGATTTTGGTAGATACTTTCCTAACGTGGAATTTCGAATATAAAAATACTTACCAATAAAACAGGGTGTAATTGGTATCAAAATGTGCACCTATGCCAGGTTTCCAAGAACAGACTAAATATTGCCAGTTGTAATAAACACACTCCATGTCCTGAATTTTAGTTTCCAGACTTCCTAAGAAATGAATGAATTGTGAATGCTTGAAAGACATGATGATGAATCATTTGCAAACTCATTATGCAATTTTATTTCACTTCCTTTGGCCTCACTACTTCATTTAGCAATCAACATAATGGGAATATTTCAAAAGGAAGTTATTGGAAATCACTGACACTAATAGATGTCAAAGTATTAAACTGATAATTCTAGGCTAGTCTGAGGAGTTGAGCAAATACACATTTACTAACATCCTTTTTTCTTGAATTTTTTTTTTTTAGTTGTTGATGGACCTTTATTTTCTTTCTTTATTTATATGCAGTGCTGAGAATTGAACCCAGGCCTCACACATGCTAGCTAAGTGCTCGATCACTGAGTCACAACCCCAGCCCAAACATCTTTGCTGAATTCAAAGATTCAAAAAGGCAAGTCACTCCCTACTAAGAAGATTCTATTTTGTGCCACACTGCCGCCGGATCTATTGTGTGTATACATTCTAGTGCCCATGACTTAAGGAAGTTACTCCCTACATAGATTGTTCTAGTAATATTAAATGTAAAAAGGAAGCTTTGTTTTAACCTTGTTCTGATGTCCAGTAAGTAGCTTCTGACCATGAACTTCGAGCTTCTGATCCATTTGTGCATTGTCTTGACAAAAGCGTGTGAATCTTTGCTTCAATGCCCTGGTTAAGATCAAACCCGTCTTTATAATATAGATTCTTAGTAATGATGGTCTGTTTGAAAAAAGACAAGACAAAGTCAAACTTAGAAACAGCCATGGTATAGTGAACCACACTGATAAAACTAAGAGGTTATTAATACCCTGAAAAGTTCCCAATATCTAAGATTCTCCTGGTGATTATCTGGTCTGCTACCCCAGATATATTTGCTACAGAGATCACCTCTGTATAACATATCATTTGATAAGATTATTTGAATCTTAGCATCTCATTCAGAACCCAAACAAAAACTTCTGGAAGGGAAAAAAGGTTCTGTCTGTAACCATCTTGGAACCATATAGATTTTCGCATACCATATGTATATTACATGGCAAAAGATTTGACCCTTCAAATATAGTATGAAGCCTTCAGGAATCATATAAAGTAAAATCCTGGAGGTAGCTGGAGAAAGATGAACAAATTGTGAGCTCCTGGAGGATGAAAATCATATACTATTTAATTCTTATATTCCTGATATCTTAAAATGTCCAGTACAAAAAGTTGTTAAATAAATGTTTATTTGAATTGTCCTTTGAAACCACCTAGCCAAATTATGGAAATAACAGGATGCCTTTCTACAATGGGAATTTTCAAATGAGCATGATAACCAAGTATGTAAACAGTTCATAATTCAATATACTTTCATTGAGAATGTACTGCAATACATGTGAAGAACCATGTTGTGTTTGGTGGGACAGATTAAAAAGATAAACAATGCTTGACTCCTACAGAGAAAAAGCCCACAATATAGTAACATACATAAAATCTGTATCTAAATGTATAAGTACCATGGATAAATATGGTCTGAGTGTGTCCCCCAGAAGTTCACGTGTTTGAAGCTTGGTCTCCAGTGTGACAATGTTAGGAGGTAGTAGAACCTTTAAAGGGTAGAGTCTGCCAGGCGTGGTGGCGCACGCCTGTAATCCAAGCAACTTGGGAGGCTGAGGCAGGAGGATCGCGAGTTCAAAGCCAGCCTCAGCAACTTAGCGAGGCCCTAAGCAACTCAGTGAGACCCTGTCTTTAAATAAAATACAAAATAGGACTGGGGATGTGGCTCAGTGGCCAAGTGTCCCTGAGTTCAATCCCTGGTTCCAAAAAATAAAAAATAAATAAATAAAGGGTAGAGTCTAACAGAAGGTGATTAGTTATTGGAGCACTGCCCTCAGAAGGAAGTAATATAATTCTCCTGAGATGCCAATTAGTTCCTATAAAAGTGATTTGTTATAAAACATTAAGACTGGTCCCTTCTCACTCTCTGGCTTCCTGTCTCACCATGAGATCCCTCCCTTTCACACATGCTCCCACTGTGATACCATCAGCCATGAGGCCCTCAACAGAGGCTGAATGAATGGGCCACACAATCTTAGACTTTCAGCCTCCACAACTATGAGCCAAATAAACCTTTTTTCATCATACATTACCCAGCCTCAGGTATTTTATTATAGCAAAGGAAAATGAACTAAGTAATTGTTAAATATGGTAAAACAACAAGTGCTCTTCAAGCCCATATTCCATGGGAACAAGTATCTTTTTTCCTGTACTTCCAATGGTAGCCTTAATGCTAGATGGTGTGAAACATAATTAGCAGGATTAATAGGAGATATAAGCAGACACAGCAGCTTGTTTCATACTAATTAGAACTGTTGAGATATGAAAATTAAAGTAGACACAGATGTCAGAAGAATCCCAAGAAAATACCTAATGACCACTCTAATATTGCAAGCACATGCTTTACTTACCTTCCATCTTTCACTATTGATGTTTCGGTATTGTAATTCGTATTCTATTGTGCATTCCTTAAAATTTTCCAGAGCCAGTGGAGGTTGCCATTGTAAATAGAGATAACCTAAATATCCAGGATCCACTATCACAAAATTCCGAGGAGGATTAACTAAAATAAAATCAATAAAATATTTTTACTTTTTTTCCTGTATTTTATGACAAAGATTACTAAATACAGATTATCTCTAAATATCCATGAATGATGAATGGATAAACAAAACAGAGTACATCTATACAATGAGGGTATTATTTAGACATAAAAAAGAATGAAGTACTAATACATGCTACAACATGGAAGAATCTATATTTTACTAAGTGAAAGAAGCCAGTCACAAAAGACCACATAGGTATAATTCTATTTATATAAAATATTCAGAATGGGCAAATCCCTAGACATAGGCAATAGATGAGTGGTTGTCAGAGACTACAGGGAGTGGGGAATTCAAAGTAATTATTCAATGGGATTTTTTGGAAGGTGATGAAAATATTCTGGAATTTGATAGTGGTAGTTATTTCAAAACTTTGTGAATGTACTCAAAACCACCAAATAGTACTTTTGAAAAAGGTGAGTTTTGTGTTATATAAATTATATTTCAATAAAGCTATTTTTAAAAAATCTAGATTGCTGCTATATAGTTGTTCTCTCTTTAAGAAATCACATAAGTGCTGGGTGTGGTGGCACATGCTGGTAATCCCAGTGGCTGGGGAGGCTGAGACAGGAAGATGGCGAGTTCAAAGCCAGCCTCAGCAAAAGTGAGGTGCTAAGCAACTCAGTGAGATCCTGCCTCTAACTAAAATACAAAAAGGGGCTGGGGATGTGGCTCAGTGGTTGAGAGTCCCTGAGTTCAATCCCCAGTACCCCCTCCTAAAAAAAAGAAATCACATAAGCAAAATGTGACCTTGCTGGGTGGTATATTGATGAGCATAGCTGCCTTCCAAAATGTAACTTTGCTTCTCTAGAAACTAATTTTCTTCAGAAATAAAAAATTCAACATGGAGTTTTCTCAGGGGTTGTGTAAACCAGAATTTGGTCTAGGATGGGAGTACTTTCTTACATAAATATTTCTAATAGAAAGAATTAATCAGTTTAATATATGCATAATATTGTTGTAGACACACAAAAAAGAGGACTATAAAAATATAAAATACGTCTTCTATGGCTAAGTGCCTTAAGAATTTGGAGAACAGATCTTATTGGCACTTTCTGGTTAACTGAAATTTCAGAGCTATCCCAAAGAATGATCCACCAGGGCACTCTGAAAGGACTCAAGAAAAAATGCCAAGCAGTTCAGTAACTTCAGCAGTTGAGTGTTTAATTTGGGGGTGGGTGGGGGAGACATTGGAAGGTAATGACTCCCCCATCTAGTGATTTAAAAAGTAGTATGGAAGGAGTGGAGTGTGGTTTGAGAGAACAACTGCACTTCACAACTTTTTCCAGTTAAATTGGAGCACAGAATGTTTAGATGCATACCAAATTAGGCATGGGTCCTTAGTCACACATGTAAGGGTGACTACCAGCTTTGACACAGCACTCTTCATCTGGCCAAACAACTGTGATTAAAAACACATGTAAACTGCTTTTTAACAGCAGATACTGTATAAGACAAAGCCAAACTGGGCGCAGTGGCGCACGCCTGTAATCCCAGTGACCTGGGAGGCTGAGGCAGGAGGATCCCGAGTTCAAAGCCAGCCTCAGCAACTTAGGGAGGCCCCAAGCAACTCAGTGAGACCCTGTCTCTAAATAAAATACAAAATAGGGCTGGGGATGTGGCTCAGTGGCCAAGTGCCCCTGGGTTCAGTCCCCAGTTCCAAAAAAAAAAAGACAAAGCCAAACTGCAAGTCAGGCTTTGATTAGCACTTTTTGAAAAATATGCAACAAATATGGGATATAATCTGGACGGGCTGCTTCTGTACTTAATGTGAAGTATTTAGATACCTTTTGAACACTTAACAGTTTCTTTGAAACAATGACTTTTATAAGGATTGGTAGTATATATCTATCATTCCTTATGACATGTACATTGTCATCACTAATCCCTGGATCTTGTATGGTCACCTAAATTAGTACAGGTACTGATGAAAATCTAATGGATAATCATAACACTCTTGGTCACATGTTTTTCCTACAGCTTGAAAGTTTTTAAAAGAAATAGATAGCAAATGCCTGCTGCTACCACCCTTTTAAAATTGCTATCTTTTGAAAAGCACCAGTATGTGTTTTAGATTGATTTCCCTGGTTTAGGGAAATGACAGTCAGTAGCTTCAGTTCTGATGGTATAAGCACAACAAATAAAAACATGTTTATAAAAGTTGTATCTTGAAGCCGGGCGCAGTGGCGCACACCTGTAATCCCAGCACTTGGGAGGCTGAGGCAGGAGGATCGTGAGTTCAAAGCCAGCCTCAGCAATTTAGCGAGGCTCTAAGCAACTCAGTGAGACCCTGTCTCTAAATAAAACACAAAATAGGGCTGGGGATGTGGCTCAGAGGCCGAGTGACCCTGGGTTCAATCCCCAGTACCAAAAAAAAAAAAAAAAAAAGTTGTATCTTGAAACACTGCTGTTCAACAGCTAGCAGCTTGCATGATTCCCCCTATGCATTGTTGGTGCATTTTATGGTTATCTCCAGCAGCTGCTTTTGTAGTACTTGCACTTATCTTTTGTCTAATTTAATTCTAATTGAATTCTCCTTTTTTCATGGAGGCATTTATGTTCAAAGTGGTGATTCCTTTCCTTAGATGCATAGGGAGAGCCTCAAGTTTGATGGAGATGGACAGTTTAGTAGTGAATTAGCCGTATGTACTACATTGTAATTTGTGCTAGCAGTATGAGCACTAGTTCTTTGCGCCTATGAACCTAATGCTGCTTGTGTCCCATTCCACTTTGACTTCATGGAGAATTAATCCCACCTATTAAGCAAAGGCTACTAAGTTAATGGTATTCTCTGTGCAGAAATTAAAATTTTATCTTTTAGCCCTTAAAAAATTTTTCCAGCAGGTACTCAGCTCTTAAAATCAAATTTATTCTCAAAACATTCATCATGATGGGGATGTAGCTCAGTTGGTAGAGTGCTTGCCTCACAAGCACAAGGGTTGGGTTCAATCCCCAGCACTGCAAACAAACAAACAAACAAAACATTCATCGTGAGACAACTGGAGTTTTTGCTGGTTTTGTAACCTAAAATGGATAGGCTATTGAACATTTCACATTCACAAGTTTTGTAGGGTGGTAGGTAATGGGGAATCTTCAATGTTTATTTTAAAATAAATAAAATAAGTTCTTGATTTAAAAAAAAAAGTATTACGCACACGTGTACACACACATTCAAGAATGCTATAAACTTTGGGCTGGAGTTGTTGGTTCAGTGGTAGAGCACTTGCCTAACACATGCAAGGCACTGGGTTCAATCCTCAGCACATCTAAAAATAAATAAATAAAATAAAAGTCCATCTAGAATTAAGAAAAAAAAAATTTACTAAAAGAATACTATAGGGCTGGGGATATAGCTCAGTTGGTAGAGTACTTGCCTCACAAGCACAAGGC
>JAJEJO010051212.1:35032-59350 GCA_020662805.1 Glaucomys volans
AACCCCCAGCCCCCCCCCCCCCCAAAAAAAGGCTATAAACTTTTCTACCAGTGAATCCAGTAATACTATAATAGTGCTCTCATGTGGCCTTTTTGCTAATTATTTCCTCTCATTTCTGCCACGCTATTCATTTTAATTCCTCACTTTATAATCCATATCTAGGCGAGGAAATTAATCCACAGAAAGAAATTGTTGGAAGCATTATGATTTGACCTGGGACCCGCCCCTCATCCCCATGCTATAAAGAAGATCTCTATGAAGGATGAAATGACAATCCTGTGTTTCAATCCTTAAGGCTAGAAATCGTCATCAAGTACTTTGTTCTAATTATCTTCATCAATAAGAAAAGTTCATTAAACATGATTGAATAGTTTTGTGATTATTTTTATATTTCACTTTAAAGTGTTATCTTTGTTGTAACTTGTCTAATTTTCATAAAAGGTGAGAATTATCAAGGAAAGGTACAGGTTGGTTGAATATCAGGCAATAAGTTTTATGATATGTAACCTACTTTTTTTTTTTAGAAAAGACTATAAAAGAGGTATAGAAAGTGTTTTGTTTTTTTTTTAATTCGGTTTATTTTGTATAAGAAATTCCCAAAATAATTGGGGGGGGCAGTACTACAGATTGAACCCAGGGGTGCTTAACCATGGATCCACATCCCCAGCCTGTTTTATTTTTTTATTTTGAGACAGGGTCTTGCTAAATTGCTTAGGGCCTCACTAAGTTGCTGAGGGTGGTCTTGAACTTGCGATCCTCCTGTCATAGCTTCCTGAATAGTGGGGATTACAAGTGTGGGCCACCACACCTGGCTTCCTGAAATAATTTTTAAGAATAATCCACCTATCAGTTATGCACTCATATAAGATAGACTGAAAAGACAGTTAATATCCCTGATTTTAAAACAACTCCATTAAAATCCATTTCATTTGTTGGTTTACCTTTTATGTCCGTGTTTGAAGAGAAAGTATAGCTAAATTCTGTGCAAATTAGAAAGATAAATAGACATCTGATATCCAAACAAATGAAAGCCATTTCTCTAGGAATTAGTATCTTGAAATCTTCTCTCTAGGAAGGAAAATTATAGAACTGTAACTTCATTTCAAATAATCAAGAGACTTAATGTGATTGATGATACTTTGGGGAGCTCTCTGTGTGCTTTCTACCAAGAATTGGGAAAAGTGCCCCCCTTGAACTGTGCAGATGGAAATAATCAAGTCTGTCACCAGTGGAACTGGGATGGGAGAATTCTGGTCTCATCTTTCTAATGAGTAAAAACAAAGCAAAACAAACCCAAAAAAGACCTGCAACCCCTCACCCACACACATGCACACTTTCTACATACTATGGACAGTTCAAGATGACTTCAAATAGACTTCCTCCTGAAGGAATTAGGCCATCAGAGAATTTTTATTGGTGCCCAGGGTTGCCATAGCAACCATCTCCCCTAGCAACAGAGAAAACATACACTCTTCTGAGGAAAAAAAAAAAAAACCGAAATTTTCCGATTACTGAGAAAGCCTTAGATAACTCAGAATTTTGCTCCTTTTATTCAAAACTATTAAATTATCATCTTCTCTCATTCCTGTCCCACTTTTACCTTTGTCTCCTGTATCAGTCAATAGCATCAATCACCTCCTCCCAGTTTTCCAAATCAGTAACTTGAAAGTCCTCAAATCCTTTCACTCCATTAGCACTATTACTTTCTCACTTGAGGATCTTATCATCAAAGATCTCTTTAAGCCGGTTGCAGTGGCGCACACCTGTAATCCCAGCACTTGGGAGGCTGAGGCAGGAGGATCACGAGTTCAAAGCCAGCCTCAGCAACTTAGCGAGGCCCTAAGCAACTCAGTGAAACCCTCTCTCTAAATAAAATACAAAATAGGGCTGGGAATGTGGCTCAGTGGCCGAGTGCCCCTGGGTTCAATCCCCAGTACCAAAAAAAAAAATCTCTTTGTCTAGTTTTTCCTGTCTCCAGCCCCTTGTCCACACAGCCTACAGCAAGGATGGTCTTTCTAAAGGGCAGGTATAGCTCAGTTGGTAGAGTGCTTGCCTCACAAGCACAAGGCCCTGGGTTCAAACCCCAGCACCAAAAAAAAAAAAAAAAAAAAGGGCAAGTGTAAACTTATTGCCTCTTTTTAGTAAGTACAATACCGTTTCACTGCCACAGAATACAAGATAAATCATCCTTTTATCCTTGGAGAATATTGTTTCTATGATCAAAATGTAAAGGATTCATGCCTACAAATACCTACTAATCAAAAAACATTCTCTTTTTGTTTTTTGTTTTTGTTGGTTTTTTTTTGGGGGGGGGAGCTAGGGATTAAACACAGGGGCACTTTACTACTGAGCCACATTCCCCACCCTTTTTTTATTTTTTATTTTGAGACAAGGTCTTTCTAAGTTGCTGAGGGCCTTGCCTAGTTGCTGAGGTGGGCTTTGAACTTGAGATCCTCCTGTATCAGCCTCCTGAGTTGTTGGGATTATAGGCATGCACCAGCAGGCCCAGCAAATGTTTGGCTTTCAAAGAAAAATTACTATTCCCAGTGCCACACACTTCTTTTTGAGTCTGTCCTCCTGGAACCAATCATTTCACAGAAAGGTAAAGATTAGCAGTCATTTTTCACAACATTCTGGGTCTACCTTTCCTTTCTCCTATATAGATTCATTCTCTTCATTTCACCTGGTCCATTTGCACTATTCTAACATTGGTAAGCTTCAATTTTTACATAATAGGATCTTGGGGCCACATGGTAGAGCTAGCAGGTACACTTGAGGCAATGATAGCCAGTTTCCTATTTAGATATCAGGAAGTAAAACTCAAACTTGCCCAAGATTATACAGCAAGTTAGTAACAGAGTTGGATGTACAACAGAGATCTTATGATTGCCAGCGTGGTATACTTCCACTTTACTATGCTGGTCCCAAATACTTGACTCAGGGTTATGAATGCTTTTCCTCTGGGACCACGGTGTTTAAGTCTTTCTTCAATTACCTAACCAGACTGAAGCAACACTATCCTATTGTTTTTTATTCTAAGCCTCATAAAAGCCCAAGAGGATTCCATTTCTCTTACTGAGAGCCAATGACTATCACTCTCCTCAATTCCTCCTTCCCCATTCACCAGCCCCTGACTGCCCATTAATTCATCTGTAAGTACTAGGTAGATTTGGTTACCAAAAGATTACAGCTCTTCCCCAGAGCTACTCCCAGAGATTAAGATGAACGCACTGGTTTCTGTTGGTCCCAAGGCATTAAGTCTGACAGAGAAACCCTTCCATCCCCTATAAGGACTAATATAGTCAAGTTTCCCTTAAAGTGCTATCAAAGAGAGCCTAACAAAGTTCTCTCTCCTCTATCCAGCTGTTTTTAAAATTTTTCATGGCTCTACATAACGTACAGCATAAACACCAAGTAGAGAGTTAAAAAGTCATTTGTTTCTGTTTTATAGAGGCTAGTGAAATCTAACTACAACTATTAAAAAGCATTTCCTGGACCAACTCAACACATTAAAGCATAGGAAACAGGATAGCTGACTTCTGGAGTCATTTATGGATAGATCCATAAAAGGAGCTCCTGAGTTACATCTAGGAGTCAACCTAGACTTTCCCCAATGAACTCAAAGAAATTATATCATTGGCTTCTGGGTTATGGGGTTGTCACTAGTACAGTGAAGGGCTTTATACATTGTATGGTTACCAAGAAGACTTGAGTCTTTCCAGGAGCAAGGGAGGTAGACCTAAAGACAAAGGAAAGATGGAGAAGGAAATGCAGAGTTTTCTGGTATACTCCATACCTCCCTGTCCACAGTTAAGAACCATTCATCTAATCTTAACATCTTATTTTTAAAAGTGAGGAAATAATAGCCAGAGAGGAAGATAAGATGTCCAAATTCACACAATTTATGATGGCAGAGTTAGGACTGAAAACCAGGTCTCTTGAACCCTTTGCACTAAGAACAAATTTTCTTGTCCTGAAGAGTCTGTCTTAATTTACCAAAAGCATCCCCCCATCCAACCTTCCTCAATCTGCTGTCACCACACAAACCATCAACCAAACCACCCAGATTTATCATCATGACACTTCTGGCAGAGGAATAATTCAATGCACATGGATTGAATACCTTTTTTTTTTTTTTTGCCACATACTATTCCAGATAAATCTTGCATAAGGTACAAGATTGAATGGCAACAGTCTGAATACCTAGAATGATAATAATACCTCCTGCCATTTATTCAGCATTCACAGCATCCCAACACTGTTCAGTGCTAAGCACTACACACATATTAACTCAGACAATGTCATACAATGTTCAGTCAGCCTTGGACATGATGGCACAATTTTTAGTTTCATCTTAAAGACCAGAAATTGGGACATAGAGAAGGCAAACAACTCCCCTCAAGTCACAGAGGCCATAAATGATGACGTTTGGATTTGAATCTAGACTAGTGCCAGAGCCCTTGATGCTCATCACTGTATGAGGCTAAATATGAAGAGCAGACTCGTATATTCAACATACTGTTTCGCATAACACTATTGCTGACAGCTTTCCAATGTTAATGTCCTTTGGAATGGCAAACCTACAGCAATTTTCTCTTTTCAGCCTTGTTTCCTCACCTCTTCAAAGCCATGTTACATAATCTCCTCACTTAAGACTTGGCTGGGTCTGGGACTGTGTAGCTCAGTAGGAGAGCATTTGCCTAGCATGTGAGAGGCCCTGGGTTCCATTCCCAGGACGACAAAAAAAAAAAAAAAAAAAAAATTTGGGGGGGAAATCCTTGCATCATTGGAGAAACTCCAGGTACTTACCAATAATATGGTTTCTCAAGAAGTAGATTATCATAAGCAGTTATCATAGGCTCTCCTTTTCTTTCCTCTCTACTTCAGAGACATTCATTAGAATCTCTACTATTTTTCTTCCTGTTTGATAACCAAGCACACTGAAAAAATTAGACAGATATTCCTGAAATAGCCAGAGGGCCAGAACATAGATACCACAAGTTACAAGACGAGGAAGTTATGGGTGGTGCTAAAAACCATCTAAAGCAAATTTAGAATCACAGCAAGGTGTTGCAAAAATTGACAGGACTAATTATTCTTTGGATAAAGTAACAGCTTTATGGCCGAGGAGCTTGTTATAATCAAAGGCATAGTGGCACATACTGCCTCAACTGCTTTGCTTTGAAGCAAATTATATCCCAATTTGCATGTATAAAATGGAGGTAATGACACAAGCCTAGCATGGGGTGTCTTAAAGATTAAGTAAGTATGTGAAAGTGCTTTGAGGATAGTAAATTACTCTATATACTTAAGGGGTTGCTTCTATAACTTTGTCACTAAGTAAAACTTGAAAATAAGCTTCAACCTACATATTTGTCCCTAACAATTCAGGTTTTGTATTCCACTGTTGATAACCAGGCACTTATTAATCTCCAATTTCCACCATCCTTGCATCCTTGTCGACCTGTTCTACTGCCCTTATTAATCTTTGTCTTAATAACAATAAGTTTTTGCATTTGTTGACCTTTGTTTAATTTATAAAGAATTTGTTGAATTCTCTTCATAAATGTGTAAGTGTATAAGATTGGTATTAAATATTTATAAACAGTAAAACTAGGGCTTAGAGGAATGATCAGACTAATATAGGCTCCCCCAGCTGGTAGAAGCCATACAAAAAGGAAAAGAAAGAAAAACAAGGCACAGAAAAAATGTTCTAAGGGTAATAATGTATAATACACTTCTTTTTGTTTTGTTTTTTTTGTTTGTTTTTTTGGTACTAAGGACTGAACCCAGGGGTGCTCTACCACTGAGCCACATCCCCAGCTCTATTTTGTATTTTATTTAGAGACAGGGTCTCACTGAGTTGCTTAGGGTCTCACTAAATTGCTGAGGCTGGCTTTGAACTCACAATCCTCCTGCCTCAGCCTTCCACATTGCTGGGATTGCAGGTGTGCACCACCACATCTGGCAATATGCTTTTTTCCCCTTTTTTTTAAAGAAACATTCCTTCGCTATATTGTAAAAAAAAAAAGATAGAAAAGTTTCCTTTGAAGTATCTGAAATAATCATAGGCTTTTGGTTTTATTTGATTTTAAAGGAAGTGACCAAGTGGCAGAGATAAATAATTATTTATCAGAAAATGATAAATGGAAAAAAAAAAAGAAAATGATAAATGGAATTTTGCAATATACTAAAGTTATTTCTTTTTTAAAAAAGGGTGGGGGGCACATAAACTAGAAGCAGTGGCACACACCTATAGCTCTAGCTACTGGGGAGGCGGAGGCAAGAGGATCACAAGTTTGAGGCCAGCCTGGGTAACTTATTGAGACCTGTCTCAAAAATAAAAATAAAAAGGGCTGAAGATGTAGCTCAGTGATAAAACTCCCCTGAGTTCCATCCCCAGTACCACACACAAATGAATAAAAATAAAAATGATATGGGCATGATTTTCTGTTACTTTTAAGTAAAAAAAAAAAAATCAGTGTTATAAAATTTGATATTTTCCATTCACATTTTTTAAAGTATCTAAAAATATCAACCAAAACATTTACAATAGGGCTTGGGGAGAAAAAAAAAAAATGGGAGAGAAATGGAAAAGTACCATGATTGCGTACCGGGTTTTTTGGTTTGTTTTTTGTTTTTTGTTTTTGTTTTTGTTTTTTTGTACTAGGGATTGAACCCACCACTTCACACATGCTAGGCAGGTGCTGTACCACTGACCTACATTCCAGCCCTTATGATTGCTTACTTAACCAACATCTGCAGGTGAAATGATCAACCAATAGGCTCTCACAGGAGAAGGCATTGACTAGGAGACCTGGACTCCAACATCAGCTTTGCCAGGCAACTTTGGAAAATTATAATAGGGACCATAGTTTATTTAGTCCCTATTAGGTGTCCATCTCTGTATCAGATGCTAGATATGGATTAGCTCATTTAAGTCTCCCAAACACTGATATTATTATCTTAATATTATGATTTTATAAATGAGGCATTTGAGACTCTGAAAATACAAGTAAACTTCTCAAGTTCATGCAACTTGAACAAGAAAAGAAGTCTACATCTGATTTTAAAGACCATGTTCCTTTAACATACAATACTGTCTTTTAACCAGTCTCACTCTGAGAAGATCAATTTTCTCTCATATAATTTATCCCTAGGATAACACTCTCAGTTTCATCAGCTAATCTGCTGTGTATCCATTTATGGTTTCAGGATGTGACTCAAGAGCACTGACTTCCTGGATAACAATCTTGCTTCAAGGAGACCATCCAACACGTTTAATGTCTATTCATAGCTTCTGGAGTATGGCTGTGACTCAGCCTCATAATCAAAGAGTCTGGAACCTGCTGGGTCTTGAGGTCTAACAACATGCTGAGATTGATACATGGCAATCATCAGCCTATGACCTAGTGGTGAGTCAAACCTAATTTAATTTTTAAAATAACATATGCTGCAGTGTAATAGTTTATAAAGAACACTGAAGGTGATTTTATGTACATTCAAACACAAAAGGGCATTAAACCAGACGGAGTCATCATGTTTGCCATTAGTCAAGTAGTATAAGTCATTTCTTACAAAAAGACATGGGCATTTAAGCACATGCAGAAAAATTAAAGTGTAGGCAATGAAATACATATAGGGTTTATTTTTAACAAATATCACTTTAACATCCAGTTATACATAGCATGATTATATTTGCATCCCTGCTAAGATTGTATACTAACATTGATTTTTATTGATGTTTATGGAATATGTTCAATAAGTCTTATAAAACACAAGTAGTCATTCTATTTCATAATTGTTTAGATGGTTTCCAGTATGATATCCTGAATCCATCCAGCTAGCAAGATTCCTGAAGTGCTGTCAAAGCTAGAGAATTCAGTTTTTTTCTACCACAGCAACATCCAGTTTTATAGTGTTAATTCCTGAAACATTTTACACATTTCAGAATTTGTTCTTATTCCAAGAAGATCAGAGCTTTGTTATTTTATAATGCCACCCAATAAATCACCAACAATCATTTAAAAAATGGCCATTAAAAATTTTTTATGATAAAAAAAAACCTATAGGTCATCACTTAGTAAATATTCCTTAAAACAAATCAAATTTTTATTATTAATATATCTTATATTCTATCCAAATTAAGTCCCAGCTGAAGACCAATGCACTCACTGTCTGCATCACGGCTCTGCAACTAGCATAGCAATCTCCTTTGTTTAACACTCCTCCGAACTCCCAGATGCTCCCAAGTACTAGTTTGCAGACAGGATGTACCGTACCCAAAACATTCACGTCATGTAACTATTTCAAAAGTAAGTAGTAGGGTGTGCTCTACCCTCTCAACACTCAGTGAAAAGAGAATATAAAATGTGCAATAGCAGGTTTTAGAATCTTTTGAGATTATTCCACAAATATGCTATTATGCCCATAAATTATAGACTGTAAGAACATGGAAATATGGTATTATATTACGTATAGAGTCTTCAGTTATAGAAAAGAATGTTAATCAAAACAAATATTTCTATCATTTTTCAACAGTTATTTGGAGGATCCTACTATATGTGAAACCCTGTCATAGGTCCTGGGCCTACAGCAGTGAATAAAACAGAGTACCTACCCTCATTTCTGGTGTGGGAGACAGACAACAAATGTATCAGATAATCACAAGTTGTGTAAAAGAAAATAAAGTAGAATAGCAAGAAAGAAGGCAATGGAGGTTAATTTTAGAAAGGATGGGCAGGGACTACCTCTCAGTGAGAGCGACATGGCGTGTGAGAAGAGGAGCAGAGTTTCAATGCCCACTCCAGGCACCTCCACCTGTTCAGTTATCCAGAAGCTCCTCAACCCAGACCTTTGGCTTTTATAGAGACTTTAGTACTGAGGCATGGTTGATTAAATCCTTGGCCATTGGTGATAGATTCAATCTTAGCTTCTTTCTCCTCCCTGGAGATGAGGGAATGGGGGGAAAGGCTGAAAGTTCCAACACTCTGATGACATATTTGGTTCCTATAGCAAACACCCCCCATCCTAAGGGTAATCAGGAGCCCCCAACCATCAGTAGCCATATCATTAACATAAACACTTATTGCTCAAGAGATTCCAAGGGTCTTAGAAGCTATGGGTCAGGAAATTGGACAAAGGCCAAACTTATAATAATAAAAATCTTACAACTCAAAATATCACAGTTCACCCCTGTCTTTGTTTCTTGTTTATTGGTACTGGGGATTGAACCCAAGGTTGCTTTACCACTGAGCTACATCTGCAGTCCTTTTTAATTATTTTTTTTTTACTAAAAAACAAAGCAAAACAGGGTCTTGGTAAGTTGCTTAGGGCCTCACTAAGTTTCTGAGGCTGGCCTCGAAGTTGCCATCCTCCTGTCTCAGCCTCCTGAGTCGTTGGGATTATAGGAATGAGCCACCACCTTTTGAACATGGATTCCTTACCTCAAAATGATCACATAAGTCGAAAGACACTGGCACATTACTATAATCCCAACTTAGTCATTAACACTGAGTTCAGTATACCATCATGTCACATGAAAATGTCTCCTGGGGAGGGCATTCAGTTTTGCAGTTTTCCAAACCATACTGTATCTCCTTTGAGAAATTTTCTATGAAGGGACATAAGGAGCTATAGCTAGGGGGAAAAAAAAATAAAAAAACTCTCACTTCTTCCCTCTCTAATGGAGGAATGATGGACTGGGGATGTAGCTCAGTGGTAGAGCACTTTTCTAGCATGTGTGAGAACCTGGGTTCCAACCCCAACACTGCAAAATATATATAAAAAATATGAGTATATATGGAGAATGTGTCACATGAAGTCCCAATTCTGCCCACACTTGGATTGTTGCCATTCCTCTTTAATCACGGAGTGTTCTTATTTGAGAGAAACATGTCAGAGTACTTTATAAGAGTACCATGCCAAGAAAAAATCTTTGTCTGAGGAAATTAGAAACTACCAACGTTTACTTTCACCAGTAATTATTTAAATAAATACTTTCCATTTGCTCAAATTGTTTTGCAACTTCTTGCATTTTTAACAAAATATAACTTTTGAAACCCTGTCATTTCTCCAGCTCTACTTCTCCTTTCTCCTTCTAATCTGAAGTTTCTCTTGTTTTTTTTTCTAAATTTGTGATCTGCTGTAAAAGTCATCAGAAACAACATTAACTATGTTTTTAGAAATTCTGGGTCTGGTTCTGATTTCAAAATGCAGGATAGGAACATATAGCTTTTTTTTTTTTTTTTTTTTTTTTTGGAACCCGGGATTGAACCCAGGGACACTCGACCACTGAGCCACATCCCCAGCCCTATTTTGTATTTTATTTAGAGACAGGGTCTCACTGAGTTGCTTAAGGCCTCGCTAAGTTGCCTAGGCTGGCTTTGAACTCGTGATCCTCATGCCTCAGCCTCCCAAATTGCTGGGATTACAGGCGTGCACCACCGTGCCCGGCCAGGAACATACTGCTTTTATTGCATTTTTAAAACTTTGAGGAATCAAACAATATAGCTGAACATACTCCTAAAGAGTTCCAGTAAGTGCTTATCTGCAGGCAAGTGCTAGGGATTGAACCCAGGGCCTTGTGCTTTCAAGGCAGATTATTTTTCTTTTGGTTTAGAGAAGCAGACTATTTGGAATGGAGACCATGGAGAGTAGCATCTTTTCAGTCTCTTGCTCTCTGCTCCTCCTTCCTGCCCCTCTTTCTTCAGGCCTATTTCTCATTTTTTCTTCTTTCTAACATTTCTTTTTCCTTTTTCCCCCTCTTTTCCTCTTCCTTAACCTATGCTCCTCTTTTCTAGTAGGTAGAAATTAATCTATTTTGGATTGTTGGCTATCCTTATTTTTTTAAATACCAAGGCAATTTCTCTTTTCAATATGTTTTTCATTTGTTCTTGGCTTTCCAACAATATTTCCCATACATCACTTGAAGACTAGGCCCATCCTGTAACCTCATAAGCTTACATTCTTAAAGGGATTATGAAAAAGTTCTATTCATATGTGGGCAGAGCTTCATTGTTTTTCAGCAGATTGATCATTTGTCATAGAAGTGGATTTCCTGCTTGAAGAGGCTTGTTTTATAACTTCTTAGAACTTCAACCCACTTTCTCATTGGTTTTCATAGCTGCTTTTGAGTCTAGTTAGACAATGCTTCCTAAGTGACTTTAGTCTTCTCAGCAAAACAGAACCTTCAGGGTCTCTTTTTATAACCCGGGCCTAACTTCACCTTTGCTTACTGGATTAGTGCTGATGTGGTCACAGGCATCCATCCAGATCTTCGTTTCTCAGGCATTTCCTGAGCTTCCATTTTGTACCCAATACTGAAGATAGGAAAACAGTCAAAACATGATGTTCTCTGATAGGGCAGACCAAAAAATAGTTATTATAAAGTGTGTGTCTTCTCACAAGTTACTGGAAGAAATGTAAATTGAAGCAATCACTTTGGCTGAGATTACTAGCTACCCATTGGTATGTATTCTTCTCTTCTCTAGTAGTAATGGAACCTCCAAGTTTTAGCTGGACACAAAGCCACATAAAATGATCACCAAGTTTCTGAGTGTCTTTTGGGACACGTGGCATGTGATTAAGTTCTGGAAGGGTTATCTCTAATCTCTGAGTCTGGTCTTTAACGAGAATGGATCTTTTCTCCTCTACCCCTTTTTTCCCTTTTCTCCATCCTGCTTTTTAGAATGTAGTCTTGGTACTGAACCACCTTTGATCAAGCACATGAGGAAAACACCCTAGGCATGGCAGAACAAGAAGTTTGGAGCAGCCCACAGCCCACAGCCCTGTTGACCTCGTGCAGTAAACTGCAAACTCTTCATGCAGCCCTAGATCGGCTGGCACCCAGGCAGTTAAGTGAGAACAAAATAACCTGCTTTCTTATCAAAGCAGAACCTCTATCTTAAAACTAATTGGAGGGGTATTTAGCACTGTGTGTCAAAATCTTTTAAAAGTTTTTATCCTTTTGCCCCCAAATTTCTAAATAATCAAAGAATACACTTCTCTGGTCCAACTCGTCTTTTTCTACAAAACCTTTTATTTTTTTTCTTTTTGGTACCAGGGATTGAGCCAAGGGGCACTTAACCACTGAGTCACATCCCCAGCTCTTTTTATATTTTATTTTGAGACAGGGTGTTACTAAGTTATTTAGGATCTCACTAAGTTGCTGAGGCTGGCTTTGAACTTGCAATCCTTCTGCCTCAGCCTCCTGAGCATCTACATAACATCTGAGTCTAAAGCTCCTGTAGCATTTCTGCACAGGGCCACATTATAGCCTCTATAGCACCTCATTGGCTAAAGCTCTGACCAAGTACCTGGGAAATAAAACATATCAAACCACCCTACATGTAATATTATAACCACAAAATGCCAAGGGGACAAAATACAATGTGATATATCACTTCAATGTCCTCTTTTGAGGCCTTTAAAGTTCTTATTATTCTCCAGGATCTTAGTCCTGGAGAAACTTCCCTGGCCCTTCTCCAGTGGTTCTGCTACTCTGAGCTGCTCATAGGTTGACAATTCACCCTACACGCTTTGGTTATTATCAGAATGCCCTGGAGTTCAAGTTTTCTTGCACTAAATCAATGCTAATTCCATCAACAGTAAACACTGTTCTTCCTGCAAAAGTGCTAAAGAAGCTAGCTGATTCCACAATTACAGTTCAGTCGGTGCTGAATAGGCAAGATAATTGTGCCTAGGGAAAAGAGAAGTGGTTGCTTGTAGTATCACAGCTATAAAGTAGGGCTTTGTCTCCCTTTGAATATCTATGGGGTTCTCAGAATGACTAGTACCTCCTACCCTCCAGAACCACTCCACTCGTTTTTTTTTTTTTTAAGTTGAGATTGAACTCAGGGTACTTAACCCCTGAGCCACACTCTCAGCCCTTTTTTGTATTTTATTTAGAGACAGGGTCTCACTAAGTTGCTTAGTGGCTCACTAAATTGCTGAGGCTGCCTTTGAACTCATCATCCTCCTGCCTCCGCCATCTGAGCCTCTGGGATTACAGGCGTGCGCCACCAAACCCACCACTCCACTCTTTGGCAGAAGGTTTTGTAATGCTCTTCAGGAGCTCCTTAACCCTCCTACTTTTCTTGATACTTACTACCCAAAGACAATGAGGTATATACACAAATTTACAAACCCAAACACATACTTGGCCATCATCTATTGCCATGGCTTCTCTGAAGATGCAGATACAAAGGCCAACTTGTCTATTTTTTTCAAAATCTGTCAACCAGATTTTGCCTTCTTCCCTTCTCTATTCAAGCCAAACTACATTACTAAACCATCCTACTTGAAATATTGTAACCACAATATTACTAAATTTACCTTTCTGCCTTTTTGTTTGTTTGTTTTGTTTTGGTACCAGGGATTGACCCCAAGGGTGCTTAACCACTGAACCACATCCCCAGCTGTTTTTATTTTTTAATTTTGAGACACGGTCTCACTAAGTTGCTTAGAGCCTCACTAAGTTGTTGAAACTGGAAATTCATTCCTTTCCTGAAATTGACAAACCTCTCCCCCTCTTTAACTTCTTATTCCTTCTCCCTCATTTCAGTGCATGACCTTGCCTCTGACTTTAAAAACAAACTGAGAAATAACAGACGGAAATTCCCTCATCTTTCTGTTTTGAAGCAAGAACCTTCCCACATCCACTCTTCCTTCCCTATTGCTATAATAATGGAGGGACATTTTCTATTATCTATATCCTTACATATATTTTTAAAATATATTTTAGTTGTAGGTGACACAATACCTTCATTTTATATTTATTTTTATGTGGTGCTGAGGATCAAACCCAGGGGCTCACGCATGCTAGGCGAGCATTCTGCCACTGAGCCACAACCTCAGCCCCTCATATGTATTTTGAATTATAACCCTAATCACATTTCCAGGGATCTCACAATTTTTCTTCTTCTCTTATATATTTTCAACATGCATAAAATTTATGTACGAATATACATACCTCAGGGTACATCCCCTTAACATTTAAACATGCTCATTTCTCCCCAATCTTAAAAATAAAAGTCAACTACCTTACCCACATATTTACCTTCAGCTACTGTCCCAATACTCCCACCTTCTTGAGAGCTAAGTTTCCAGAAAGAGTTGTCCTTGCTACTTTTATTAAACCTTCCGTCTCGCTCTTCATCACTCCATTCCCTTCTGGGTTCTTCCTTCATCTCACCACGAATCCAGGATTCTCATGAAACAGGTCTCACCAGTTATCACTAACAACCTCCACAACACTGAATCCGATCAAAAATTTTTATTCCAATCTTACTTAATCTCTCATAGCACTCACCTGTTTTTGCCATTATCTTTCGTGAAACTCTCTTCCCTTGGTTTTTCAGACACCAATTTCTCAGTTTTCCTTCTACCTCTCTGGTCATTCTTTTCATTTCATTTTCAGGCTCATCCTTTACTTACCTAATAGTGAATTCAGAGTTTTCTGAAGTTTGGTCCAAGATATTCATCTCTTCTGATTCTGCATTCTCCCTAGGTGATTTTATCCATCCCTACAACTTCCATTATTATCTGTCTGCCAATGATTTTCCAATGTGTATCTCTCACCTGAACTATCCTCAGTATCAGACTCATACATTCCATGGTTTCCTCAACATTTTCATTTGGAAGTCTTAAACATACCTCAAATGCAAAATGCCAAATACCCAAATCATGACCTTCTACATAATAGAAGACACAGAGACAAAACCACATAAATACATTTATCTCATACCAGACAAAGGTGCCAAAAACATACAATGGAGAAAAGACAGCCTCTTCAACAAAGGGTGCTGGGAAAACTGGAAATCCATATGCAGCAAAATGAAACTAAACTCCTATCTCTCATCCTGCACAAAACTCAACTCAAAGTGAATCAAGGACTTAGGCACTAAAAGAAAAAGTAGGCCCAAATATACACCATGTTGGCTTAGGAACTGACTTCCTTCACTAGACTCCTAAAGTGCAAGAAGTAAAATCAAGAATCAATAAATGGGATGGAATCAAACTAAAAGGCTTCTTCACAGCGAAGGATATAATCAAGAGTGAAAAGTGCCAGGTGCAGCAGGGGAATCAGAAGTTCAAAGTCAGCCTCAGCAAAAGTGAGGCACTAAGCAACTCAGGGAGACCCTGTCTCTAAATAAAATGCAAAAAAGGACTGGGGATGTGGCTCAGTGGTCAAGTGCCCCTGAGTTCAATCCCCAGTACCAAAAAAAGAGACTGAAGAGAGAGCCTACAGAATGGGAGAAAATCTTTTCCATCTACACCTCAGATAGAGCATTAATCTGCAGGATATATAAAGAACTCAAAAAACTTAACACCAAAAAAATAAATAAATAACCCAATCAAATGGGCAAAAGAAACTGAACAGACAATTCGTAGAAGAAGGACCATGAATGGTCAACACATATGAAAAAATGTTCAACATCTCTAGCAACTAGAGATATGTAAAGTAAAACTACACTGAGATTTCATCTCACTCCAGTCAGAATGGCAATTATCAAGAATACAAATAATGATAAATGTTGGCGAGAATGTGGAGAAAAAGGTACACTCATACGTTGCTGGTGGGACTGAAAATTGGTGCAACCACAGTGGAAAGCAGTATGGAGATTCCTCAGAAAACTTGGAATGCAACCACCATTTGACCCAGTTATCCCACTCCTTGGCCTATACCTAAAGGACTTAAAATCAGCATACTATAGTGACACAGCCACATCCATATTTATAGCAATTCACAATAGCTAAACTATGGAACCAACCTAGGTGCCCTTCAACAGATTGAATGAATAAAGAAACTGTGGTATATACACATAATGGAGTATTACTCAGCTATAAAGAAGAATGAAATGATAGCATTTGCTGGTAAATGGATGGAACTGGAGACTAAGCTAAGTAAAAGAAGCCAATTCCCCAAAATCAAAGCCCAAATCTTTTCTCTGATATGCAGTTGCTAACTCACAATAAGGAGTGGGTAGGGAAGAATAGAAGTACTTTGGATCAGACAAAGGGGAATGAAGGGAAGGAAGGGGGAATGGGAATAAGAAAGACAGTAGAATGAATGGGACATTACTATCTTATGTGCATATATGATTAAATAACCAATGTAATTCTACATCATGTACAAGCAGAAGAATGAGAAGTTATACTCCATATATTTATGTCAAAATATATTCTACTATCATGTGTAACTAATAAGAACAAACTTTTAAAAAGCATGACCTTCTGAAAATGAGTGTTCTTGCAGTATCCATGTACCAGTATAAGCCAAAAACCAGAGTCTCTCTAGATATATACATCCTTCAAATCCAATCCATAATCAAATACTAGCCATTTGTCAAATATGCCTTGAAACTACTTATGTCCACTTCCTCTTCAATACTAATCGAAATCTCCACCCATCATTTCATAATTTGCTTGGACGATTACAGTAGCTTTTTTTTTTTTTTTTTTTTACTGGTGCTGGGGATTGAACCCAGTGCCTTATGTTTGCAAGGCACTCTACCAACTGAGCTATATCCCCAGCTCTACAGTAGCTTCTTTTTTTAAAAATCTTTTTTTTTTGTAGTTGTAGTTGGACAGCACACCTTTATGTATGTATGTAAGTATGTATGTATTTATTCATTTATTTACATGTGGTGCTAAGGATTGAACCCAGTGCCTCACACATGCTAGGCAAGTGCTCTACCACTGAGCTACAGCCCCAGCCCTACAATAGCTTCTTAATACATCTCCCTGAATTTACTCGGGCCCCATTCTATTTCCACACTGCAGGCAGAGTATATATATTGGGTGTTTGAAGTGCAAATCAATTATGCAAAATTGATCATGGCTTCCTTATCTTTGGATAAAGATCAAAATCCTTGACTTGGTCCTCAAGGCTATAAATATTGTAGCACCTATTTCTTCAGCTGCTTCTTAGGAGTTGTCTTGTTTCTGTCCTGCACTCTGACCACAGGGCTTGTGTATGTGCTGTTCTCCATCTACTTGGAGTACTCTTATCTCTCGTTGTTCCCCTTGGACTAGTTAATGCCTACTCATGTTATTGTTATCTCCATTTTACACAAGAAACTGAGACAGACAAGTTAAGTAACTGGCCCAAGATCACACAGATAGTAAAAGGAAAGAAATGGAATTCAAACACAATCTGATTCTAAAGCCTGTGATTTCAAACATTATAATATATTGCCACTGGGAAACTTTCCTTCATAGTAGAGTTTACAATTGTTTATTTAATCTTGTGATTATTAGATTAACATCCATTCCTTCTGATTAAGCATTCCATCTTTACTGGCGCTACCCTAATTCTAGCCATCTCTCTCTTTCTTTCTCTCTCTCTCTCTCTCTCTCTCTCCCTCTTTCTCCCTCTCTCTCTCCCTCTCTCTATCTTTTATTTTCTTTGGTACTAGGGATTGAACCCAGGGGGCTCAATTTTGAGACAGTATCTCACTAAGTTGTTTAGGGCCTCACTAAGTTGCTGAGGCTGGCTTTGTACTTGCAATCCTCCTGCCTTAGCCTCCTGAGTCTCTGGGATTACAAGCATGCGCCACCGCGCTCTGCCCATCAACATCTCTTGATATCTCTTGATGAATTAACTGCAATAACCTCCAGATGCATTTTCCACCTTACAGTTAGCAGAGCTCAACCATTTTCTACACTGTAGCTGGTATAACCTTTAAAACTCAAATATGTCCAAATTTATTTACTGGCTTCCCATTCTTCTGGAGAATAATTTATAATGATAACTCATAATTAAATGTACTCATGGTATGCCAGCAATTCTCCAAGCACCCCATGGTATTAAATCACTGAATCTTCACTACAGCATCATGAGACACATATTGGTATCACATTTTACCCATAAGGTCACTGAGGTGCTGAGAGACTACAAATGGTGGAGCCAAGATTCAAAGCCAGATGGTGTCTTTTCAGACTTTGTGACTTTAACCTCTATGCTATCTTATCTCTCATAAAATTTCATGCAGCTGGGTGCAGTGGTGCATGCCTGTAATCCCAGCACTTGGGAGGCTGAGGCAGGAGGATCGCGAGTTCAAAGCCAGCCTCAGCAACTTAGTGAGGCCCTAAGCAACTCAGTGAGACCCTGTCTCTAAATAAAATTCAAAATAGGGCTGGGGATGTGGCTCAGTGACAAAGTGCCCCTGGGTTCAATCCCCACCAAAAAATAAATAAATAAATAAATAAATTTCATGCAAACCCTTTAGCATGGCAATCCATGCTTCTCACTCTCTGGACCCCACCAACACTTTCACACTCATCTCTTCCTTATAGGTCTTGAAAAGTGGAATCTGTTTAAATCCTAAACCTTGATATCAATCAAGGCTTTACATAGCCTAATCATTGAGATCACTCCTTGTTACTGAGATTTTGTTCAGGTAGTGTTTCCTTCTACATATTCTCAGTGCTAGCTCCTTCAGACTGGATTGTATGAGTCTCCTCCCCTGTACTCCCTACTGAAATTTTAGGGGATGAAACCAACATTTTAAAGGGCATCATCATGGGGTGTGGTAGAGCAGGACTGTCCCAGCTGCTCAGGAGCCTGGGGCAGGAGGATCACAAGTTCAAGGCCAGAATCAACAGTTTAGTAAGGACCTAAAGCAACTTAGTGAGATCCTGTCTCAAAATAAAAAGGGCTGGGGATGTGACTCAGAGGTGAAGAGCCCCTGGGTTCAATCCCTGGTACCAAATACATAAATTAAATAAAAGGTACTCCCCATTTAGTAAAGAGGATAATCTCAAAAAACAAGTATAAGGAAACATTTCGAGCTAAGTCTTGTATATTGCTCTTAAGCTTTTTCTCTTTTTCTTCCCATTTCAAGAAGATTGGTGGGCCATTTTATTATTCCTTACATAATGGAATCCTTCTCCCCTGTTGCCAGGACCGAAAGCAAAAATTCCCAAACCCAAGCTCATGGGAGAGATGATGCTTGGGAATGTCAGTAAATATCTCAAGAGAACAGATGAAATTCCTTTTAGGGTATTGAAAGAAAGGGAAGGGACACACATTTCAGACAAAAGGAATTCAGGGGTCTGGTAAGCTTAGAGGTGGCAGGGATAACGGGAAAGCTCAACATTTAATGATCCATGCCTAGGAAGAGAGAGGAAGCTCAAAGGCGTTTCGGTGGGTGTTCTAGGTCCTAGGCACAGGGGACCCCATCTCAGTAATGATCCAACACCCCAAGCATAGCACAGGAACAGGAGCAGCAAATATGAAAGGACCATGATAGGTTCAGACAAAATGGCAAATCAGAGGGTGTATTAGGAAGTTGACAGAAGATTAATGATCAAAAACAAAAGGGACTCCTTGGTATTGTGGGGTTGCCTAAGGCCTCAAATATTTGCATAACCCAGTAGGCTGCTCCAATGTTGACTAAAATTGTGTATCTTACTTTTCCTGGAAGAATATTGAATAGAAGATGATTTAAAGAACAATGTGCAGTGTAATTTCTGGCAGACCCAAGTTTGTGGACTAGATTGACACTAATGTCAATTATAAGATGTGGTTAAGTTCCAGGAAGGAGGCAAGCAATTAGAAGCACAGAGGACAGGTACTCTTGGGTCTTGGGAGTGGTGGTTAGGTAAGAGTCCTTATGAAAAGCAGGACCTATGCTATCTCACTGATAAGGACATAGTATTTGCCAAAGAAGGTGATGAGGAATTTGAGGGAAGGCTTTCTCCTCAATGAGAACTGATTAAGCAAATATAGAGAATTATAAAGCTTAACTCATTCAGGGATCTACAAGTCATTTGTCTTGGCTGCAGTGTGGGGTGTACATAGGAATGCTTTCTGAGCCATTTTAAGACATTTTGGACTTAATCAAGAGGGTTATAAATAGGGACTGAAAGGTTGTGGTTGTAGCTCAGTGGTAGAGTGCTTGCCTAGCATGTGGTGAGGCACTGGGTTCAATTCTCAACACTGCATAAAAATAAATAAACAAAATAAAGGTCCATTGGCAACTAGAAAAGAATATATATATATATTTAAAATAAATAAATGTGTAAGAGTTTTAAACCTGAAGGTTATGTCTAATAGCTCACCTTAAAAGATATACAAATTTTAGGAATATGGCCACCCTGAGGAGAACAGATTGGAGAGGGGCAAGAAGAGAGGAAACAACAATTTAGCAGGCTTTTTCAACAATTCCAGGATAGAGAAGAGGAAGGCCCATACTATGATAACAACAGTGCTTTCGAAAAAGATAGAACACAGTGGGGAGCAGTGGACCACACTCATAATCACAGTGACTCAGGAGGTTGAGGCAGAAGGACAGCAAGTTCTGAGCCAGGAGGATTGCAAGTTTGAGGCTAGCCTCAACAATTTCACAAGACCCTGTCTCAAAATAAAAAATAAAAATGGCTGGAGATGTAGCTCAGTGGTAGAGCACCCCTGGGTTCAGTCTTCTGTACCACACTCACACAAAAAAAGATGGAACATATATATTGTAAGAAGGTAAAACAGGCCTTGGTGATCAATTGAAAATGGACAAGGCAACTGGAGAGACTGCAGAGATGTTCGGGCACTTGAATTTATTCACAAATGAGACTAGTGACTGGAAGAGCAGGAAGGGCAGGAGAGGCTGGTATCATGAAAACTAACGAAGCAAAAGATTTCAAGGAGAAAGTATTAAAAAGCTGAGTACTTGGCATGATGAAGCGGTGGGGAGAGTGCATGGGGAAAGTTAGACAAAAATTGAAATGTGTCTGTTGCATTTGAAAATAAGAAGTAATTGGTGACTTCATTAAAGGTGGTTGAATGTGTAGACCAGTTTTTTGTTAGTTTGGCGGCACTGGGGATCAAACCCAGGGGGTCTCACGCATGCCAGGCAAGCGGTCTACAACTGAACCACATCCCCAGCCCCATGGACCCCCCCTTTTTAAAATTTGTTCTTTTTATATATACATAACAGAATGTATTTTGACATATCATACATACATGGAGTATAACTTATTCTAGTTAGGATCCCATTCTCATGGTTGTACATGATGTGGGTTGCACTGGTCGTGTATTCATATATGAACATAGGAAAGTTATGTCTGATTCATTCTACTCTTTCCTATTCCCATTTCCCATCCCTTCCCTCACTCCTCCCTATCCAATTCAGTGAACCTCCACTCCCCCCCACCACCTACCTATTGGGTGTCAGCATCAGCACATCAGAGAGCGCATTTGACCTTTGTTTTTGGGGGAATTGGCTTATTTTACTTAGCATGAAAGTCTTTAGTTCCATCCATTTACCTGCAACTGCCATAATTTCCTTCTTCTTTATGGCTCAGTAATATTCCATTGTGTATATGTAACACATTTTCTTTATCCATTCATCTATTGAAGAGCACATAGGTTGGTTCTATAGCTTAGCAATTGTGAATTGAGCTGCTATGAACATTGACGTGGCTACATTACTGTAGTATGCTGATTTTAAGTCCTTTGGCTATATGCTGAGGAGTGGGATAACTGGGTCAAATGGTGATTCCATTCCAAGTTTTCTAAAGAATCTCCATACTGCTTTCCAGAGTGGTTGCGCCAATTTGTAGTCCCACTAGCAATGAATGTACCCTTTTCCCCACATCCTCACCAACATTTATCGTTATTTGTATTCTTGATAATTGCCATTCTGACTGGGGAGAGATGAAATCTGAGTGTAGTTTTAATTTGCATTTATCTAGTTGCTAGAGATGTTGAACATTTTTTCATATATTTGTTGACCATTTGTATTTCTTCTGTGAAGTGTCATGGAAGCTTGGTTATACAGGTTGTAAAGGACTTGGTTGTACAGTCAAGGTCAAGAAAAGGTGTCTCTCTCTCTCTCCCCCTCTTTGCTGTGAAAAGAACTCAGAGGAACAGGTAAAATATTCATAAGAGGAAGAGAGTAATTATGAAAAGGGATGCTTGAGAAAACCAGAGGGCATGGGTTCGAAAACAGATTAAACTTGAACTACAGGAGGGCTACTATTTCCTGGATACAGGACAAAAGCATGGGTGACGATGCCAATCAAGGTGTTTGCAACACAGGAAGGTGGATGAATAAGAGGTTCAGGCACACCCGGTGGCTTTTATTTTCTATGCAAAATAGGAGACCAGCTCACCTCCTGAGAATAAATGGTAGCAGCTGAGTAGGAAGCTTAAAAAGAAAACAGGGGGGCTGGGCATGTGGCTCAGTGTCAGTCTGTTTGCCTGACAGGCACAGGGCCCTAAGTTCAACTGCCCAGCACCAAAAAAAGACCCCCACCGCTGCCAAAAAAGAAAAAGAAAGAAGTTTGCCATAGTCACCAAAAATGCTGTAAAAGAGCTGAAGAAATCCGGATGAATCTGAGTAAGAACACGTAAAAGATGACTTAGTTATCAGTGACTCATTCTTCGGAGCTCAGCTGAGCTGCCACCTGTGGAAGCTGTATGAGCTGCCACCTGTGGAAGCTGTATGAGGCCCTGTCACATGTTTTCAAAGCCCTGACTACCTTTCCTTTAGAGACTTACCACGAGTTGGAGATGATCTCATTAAGTTCTGTTCCTATAATAGACTGTACTCTGTGAGGTTCCGGGATCAGGGATCATGTATTTTGCTCACTACCTAACATTCAACTCTTAATTTTGTAACTGTGGTTCACTTCACCTTTTGAATGTAGCCCTTGCTGCTTATTTTAAAAGGACAAGTTTTTCTTTTCCTCTTCTCCCTCTGCCCCTCTCTAATCTGGGGGCAGGGAACAAGATTACCTTGAGTTATATGTGCTCCACAGGAAGGAGATATCTGCCAGAAGATCTAGTAAGTATCTCCCAAATTAACAAGTGAATTTCAACACACCATCAGGGCATACCTGGGACCGCCTGCCAGGCACACCTGGGACCGCCTGCCAGGCACACCTGGAATGCAGCCTTTGAAAAGCTTCTTTAAAAACTCTGTTTTCCCTGATGGGCAGAATCACAGGCCCCTGTATTTCGCCTTTGCTAGCAAAACAATAAAGGTTTTTCCTTTTTGTCAGAAAGGCGAACTGGCATCAGGGACAAGGACCAAGCTTTTGGTAATAGTTTCACACCTCTAAAATGTGAAGAACATATCCCCGATACATGACCAGGAGATGGTTATAGCTAGGTTAGCACCAGATTAGAATTTAAAACATAAGAAAGCGGGGACTTTACATTTTCAGTGTTGTTTCCCCAGTGCCTTCATCAGTGACTCAGGGCACGACATATAGTAGAAACTCCATAAATATTTACCTGAATGAATGGTATGGCAGTCTCTTGACTCTCACCTTAGCACAACTACACAGAGCAGATGTTCAACACATTATGGTTATTCACTAAGGGCCTATGCACGTGCATTATTATCTCTTTTACTTCAAAGGAAAGTGAAGCTCTGAGAGATTTAAGTAATCATGCTCAAGTTCAAAAGCTAGTAAGTGGTGCAATCAGAATTCAATCTCAGCTTTGGCTCACTCCAAAGTCTGAACTGGTACACTGCCTCCTAAGGGATTAGGCAATAAAAGATTTCATACATAAACTCTCTTAGGGGTATACGAATTTAAAAGTCTCCTACTCAATGTCCCCACTGGGAAAGAAACGGAAAATAAACAAAGGAAAAAATAGTCCACATCCAAAGTAATCATTTCAGTGGCAAAATCTCAGGCAGAGTGACTGTTACAGGCCAATGAAGATAATATTTATGGGCAGACACCTGTCACCTGCCTCCCCAATCACGCCACGTAGGCACCTGCCAATGTTCTATGTGATCCTGTACATTATCCTTCTTTCCAGTATAAATCTTTTTATTTATTTATTTATTTAATTTTTTTTTTTGGTGCTAGGTTGAACCCAGGGCCTTGTGCACGCGAGGCAAGCACTGTACCAACTGAGCTATACACCCAGCCCCTCCAGCTTAAATCTTGATCCCACAGACAGAATTTGAAATATAATTCCACAGAGCTTATCTTCTCAGCATTACCTCAGCGTGACTGTAGAAGCTGTGTGGAATAATGGAAACAGCCACATAGATCTGGGCACGCTTCAGCTCTCTATCTCTCAATTCTCTTATCAATAGAATGAAGGCAATAACACTTGCCACCATACAGCTAAAGAAGCACATAAAATGTATTTGGCACAGTGGGCATAATAATTCCTTCTGCTTCTATAGCCACGAGCCACCTCCTATGAATTCCTTGAAGACTCTGAAGGAACAAGCTACCATCCCACCTCAGTGCCTCCTAGTTATAGTAGGTGATATACTTCTCTGATTTTTCAAAAACTAACCCCAAATCACCTTTTTGTCAAAAGGTAAGATCTTAGCATTAAAAAGAAAT
>JAJEJO010051213.1:0-47560 GCA_020662805.1 Glaucomys volans
CCTTGAGCACACACTCACCACAGGAATGAAGTAATTCACACTTTGGGGATGGCACCACAAGATCTCAGAAATGACTGTTTCCCAAATTAACAAGTGAATTACAACTCTGGACAGAAAACATGAAATGTAAACTTTGAATCACCTCTTTAAAAGCCCCCTGCTCCCTTTGATGGGAAGAACCACAGCCTCTGGGACAGAAGTTTCCTAGGTTTCTCCTTTGCTAACAAAGCAATAAAACTTCTTCTTTTTTTTTCCCCCTCAAAACCACGTCCTTGTTATTGGATTGGCATTGGAACAAGGACCAAGCTTTCGATAACAATACCCAGGCAAAAAAGCCAGTGGTGGTGCTGTTGATAGCCACCAAAAATGTAAGCCAGCCTGAAGCCCGTGGTGAGACAATCAGTAGATTCAGACCACCAAACACTAAGCAGCCATCAGAGAGAAAGAAAATCTACATACGAAGACACGCAATGCTCTCTAAGATATAGGCACAAAAAGTCCTTGTGGGCTTATGTGTGACCCGAATCCATTTTTGTGAATAAAAAGCTATACATTCACATCTGCATGCATGAATACGAAAGGTGTGGCAGGACCCACACTAGCCATTTACCACCATGGGTCTGAGGAAAGGGATGGAGAGGGTGGGCAGAGGGGACATGGATTTCTATTTTGCACTTTATATTTCTCTGTACTGCTTGACATTTTGCACAATAAGCAAATCTTGCTTTGGGGATCAAAAATATTAAAACTACATCTTTGAAAATTTGCATTTGAAGGAATCCACTGGGGCTACTTGTGAAGGATGAGTTGGGGGTGGGGACCTGGAGGGAGTGAGGAGAACAGGTAGGCACTACCAGTGTTTAGATGGCAAGTGGAGGAGACAGGAGAAGAGGGTGGGCTGGGAAGTCACTTAGGAGATTGAGAGGACTGAGTGATTTTGTTGGGTCAGAGGGTTCATGCAAGCATTGAAAGAAAGCTGTTGTCAGTGAGGACATGGGAGAAGGTGACAAAGAGACTGCTTACAAAGGTCTGAAGGAGAGATGGTGCGCACTCAGGCTAACCTCATGTGGGAGCTGTTGCCACCCCCAGGCCTAGAGGCAGAGAGAAGACAAGGTCACTGGAACCAGAGAGCAGAGCTGCCACTCACCTGCCAAACCCAAGTGGAAGTCAGAGGACAAGCTCATGCAGGGCAGCTTGCTAGGTGACAGCAGGGATGAAAAGGTGGGAGACCTAGCATGGAGAGGGCGGGTCTGGCTTGGTGTCCAGACTCCTGGCCTCCATGCCTGATGGATAGAGTGTCCTTTGGTGATGCAGGACAGATGTGAAGCAGGTTTGGAAGAAGGTGAGGAGTTCTATTTGGGGTGGGTGTTTCATTCAGGCAGGGTGAGCTACCTGCTTAATAAACAGCCCTAAAATCTGTTGGGGGTGGTGATATTGAGATGGGATTAGAGCTTAGATCATAAATGGTCTAGCTTCTTATGGCAGACACCTGGCACACCTGGTCACCTGCCCTCCACTCCTACCTGCCCAGACACACAGCTCCTTCCCTGCCTGTGTGGAGGGGACCCTAGATGATTTCTGGTGAGGGGCAGGCACTGGGAGGACTGGGACTCTCAGGTTCTTCAAGATTGCCAAGGTGGTTGCTGTGGGACCTGTGAAAGCTGCAGACATGGTCAGGCCCACAGAAGGCAGCCTAGGGACCCAGGGCTTCTGGATCAGGTTAAGCTGAGGGAAGGGCACTGGGTGGCCTTAGACCACTCTGCTATGCTGAGGTGGGGAGATCTTTGAAGAGTTTGGTTTTTGGTGGAGGGGTGGGCTGTGGGAGAGGCAGGCGAAGGGGCACTTTCCACCAGCTTGCAGGGGTCTGGAGTCCCTCCAGGATGGAGACCAACTCCTCGGAAGGATGAAACCCCCTGCATGTAGGGGGAACAAGAATCTGCTGCCACTGTCAGCACAGTCCGTGGGACTCAGTCAGATTAGCTCTCAGGAGAGCCCAGGCAGGGTGGGATGATGGGGTGGGAGAGAAAACAGGCCAGGAACAGGCCCTGTGCTGAACTGCCTGACTCTTGCTTTCCCCACCCCGTTCTGAGTCTTTTAAATCTCCCCACCTGAGAACCCCCAATCAGTAAGAAGAAGCAGCCCGTGAGGAGGAAAGTGACAGCAGCCAGGTGAAACATTTGGCCTTATTCCTCTGGGCCAGGGGAGTTCAGGAAAGGGCAGGCCATAGATTCTGGGGAAACTGTGAGCATGCAGGGGACTCTACCTGCTGCTGTAAGAAAAGCAGGGACCAGCAGCTGACAGGCCATGGAGTCAGTCTTGGGTCTCCAGGAGCTGTCAAAGGAGAGAATAAAAAACCTGCTTCTGCAGAGTTTGCCCTATTTAACTCTTGGACCTTGGTCCCAGGATCTGCAGACGTCCTACTCAGTAGCATTGGTAAGAGCAGTTCCAGAAACCTCAGAGGTTGTAGTCTCACTTGTGTTCCTCATTCTGCCCAGGCATCAGGACAGTTATAAGAGAAGAAGGCAGTGGCCAAGCCTCCAGAAGTGCCCATTTGATAGATAGGAACACTGAGGCTAGCTGTGGGAAAGGACTTAACCCCAGGTTACAATGTTAATGTAGGCTGAGAACATGGATCTAGTAAGGGTCTTTAAACTTTTTAGAGACAGGATCAAATATCAGTGAGCACACTCGGGCCAGCGGCCTACATAGCAGTTATTAAGAATTTATTTTGACTATGCAACATGACCTCCAAGCTCAGAGAGACTAAGGCCCCTCCCAATGGCATGCATCTGAAACACATGCAAGAAAGACTTCTTTGCTGAACCTCAATTTCCTCATCTGCACAAAAGAATCCCAAGGAGGAAAGCAGGATCCCGGGGACCTCACCACACTGTTCATATGGGTTCCAGTGACACCAACTCCTGGCATCAGGTCAGAACTCCCTGTCCCTGGGACAGAGGCAGGGGACAGGGTGCCAGCTTAAGGAAGGTCAAGAACAGCCTCTTCCTCCCACATTACACACACAAATGTTCCTTAAATGTGCTTCCCAGCCTTGTGTCTGCCCGCCGCTCTGCAGTAGAATCTGCTTTACCACAAGCATGGAGGCACCACATGAAGAGTGGCCAGTTCAATTATCCCTGCTTCCCTCGGTCACAGTCACTGGGCCCCAGAAATGGACAGATGAGTCCCTGGGTGTGGGAGAGGGGCAGGGAAGAGCAAGCAAAGGAACAGATGGTGACTGCAGTAGTCATCCCCCTTATCCGCAGGGATCCCATCCAAGATCCTCAGGAGGACTCTGAAACCCTGGAGAGTACTGAACCTTACCCTTGCTATGTTTTTCCAGGGACTCTGAAACCCTGGAGAGTACTGAACCTTACCCTTGCTATGTTTTTCCATAGTTTCATTTATAAATTAAACAGTAAGAAATTAATAATAATAATAAAATAGAAGTTATAACAATCTACTGTAATAAAAGTTATGCAAATATAGTCTCTCTCTCTCTCTCTCTCTCTCTCTCTCTCTCTCTCTCTCTCTGTCAAAATACCTTATTGTTCTGTACTTTAATTTCAGACCTTGGTTGCCCAGGGGTAGCTGAAACCGGGGAGAAGGGTGCACTACTGTCCACAGATGGATCAGAACCAGGACAAAAGGAGCCCAGGGTCTGTGGCAGCCCAGAGGAGGGAGGCGTTGCAGACTGAGATCAAAACGACTTCCTAGAGCAGGTGACACTTAAGGAGAAGATGAGCAGGAAGAACATGAGCAAAAGTGGAGAGACAGGACCAGCCTGTCACATGTGGGGCCTACAGGGAGTTTGGTGGAAGCTGGAGGCTGATGGGGGAAGGGACCATAGGGAGGTGCAGAGGGGGAATGATGGAGTACCCTGCCAGCATTTTGAGGAGTGATTGAAAGTTATTGCTTTAAAAAAAAAGTTTTATTTTAGAAAATTTCAAGATATATATGTAAAGTAAATAGGATGATTAACCTCCATGTACTCATCTCCGGATTTCAACAATTATCTGCCAATGACCAACTTATTCTTACCTCTACCTCCAACTTCTGCCATCCGTCCTCCACCACTGGAGTATTTGAAAGCAAACCTCAGGAAACGTATCATTTAGTACAGTAAAGCTTCATTATAAAACTTCAAATGATTTTTTTCAAAAAGGCTTTAAAGAACTCTTTGAAAAACCATAATTGCAGCAGTTAGGGGCTGAATTGTGCCTCCCATCCCCCATGACCTATTAGTGAAGGCCTAACCCCAGCACCTCAGACTGCGACTAGAGTTGGAGGCAGGGCCTTTAAAGATATGGGCCTTTAATCTAATCTTCAAAGATTAGGTTAAAGTGAAGTCATGAGGGTGGGCCCTAATCCAGTTTGACAGGTGTCCTTATAAGAGGAGACCAGGACCCTGCCCACACAGAGGCAGTGTGTGAAGACACAGGCAGAGGGTGGCCATCTGCAAGCCCAGGTCCTGGCCACACCTCTATCCCAGTTCTCTAGCTTCCTGAATTGTGAGACCATAGCTTTCTGTCGTTTAAGCCACCAGTCTCAGGCACTTTCACAACAGCCCTAGCAAACTAACATGACAATATTTTTGTAACACCTTAAACTATTCATCAGAATTCCCTAATATTGTCAGATATCCAGTCTGAAATTGTTTATTTTGGTTTTTTGCTCAAATTAAGATCTAAACAAGATCAACACATGGCATCCGATGGCCAGATCTCACAAACCTGATCTGAAGGTTCCTCCCCTCCCCAGCCCTGACTTGCCTGTTTGGAGAAGCTGTGCTGTTGTTTGCTTGACCACCTTCTGGATTGTCCTGACTTGCATGCTTGCAACTGTGTTGAACACGGTCCTCTGCCCTCTGTGCTTCCTGTGAGCTGGGGGTTAGCTCTAAAGGCTCGGTTGTATTCATGTGGCTTTTCTTGCAAAAACAACTAGTAGGGGGTAGTGTGGACCCCCTCAGGAGGCAGGCAATGTCTGCTCGTCTTCACTTTGCTTTCCGGTTGTTTTTTAATTAAAAAAATTTAACTGATACATACAAACATGAAAATTGGACATATCAATGGGGTATTAGGTGTCACAGCCCAGTTGTGCCAGGGCAGTGGGATAGGATGTTAGGAGACCAAAGAGAACACCTGGGGACAGCACACAGGGCATAAGGCTTTATTGAGAAATGCTTACAGGGAAGATCCAGTAGTGACAGGCTGATCAAATAGCACCTCCATCCCCCACTGTGCTTCACCAAGCAGTGCCTTCCTCCCTCACAGTGTCTACCCAGTAGTGGCCAGTTGGACGACTGGCATGGAACCTTTCCACAGTACCCTCAGTTCTAAGACAGCCACTACTAAGAGAGGAGTTGTATGCCTTGGACTTCAGAAGCAGTGACGCCATCAGCGTTACCTTGCTTAGTTTGCTTGTATGCAGCATCCCAAGGAGCGATGGTCCTGTCGCAAATGTAAAAAGCCACTTAACACCATCTTGTCCTAATTCCCAGAATACATGAGAAAAAGTCAGTGTCCTTCAAGATAATAAGTATCTGAATATTTCCAACCCAAGCTCGCTCTCATTGTTTCCTTGACTTGGCTAGGTTTTGGGGAACAGAAAGGGGCATTTAGGAACATGGTGTTTTATTGTCTGTTTTTCCTTAAAGGTGACACACCAGGTAATATTTTGATATACATATATACATATATATCATGCAATCTTTAAATCAGGTTAAATATATCTATCTCTTCATTTACCATTTCTTTATGGTGAAAACTTTCAAAATCCTTTCTTGTAGCTTTTTGGAAAATGTGCAGTGTATTATTGTTATCTACTGTCACCCTGCTGTGTAACAGCACACCAGAACTTTTTGCTCCTAATTGTAACTTAGTACCCATTGATTAGCCTCTCCCAGTCGCTTCCCACCCACCCACTCTTCCTAGTCTCTGGCAACCCCCATTCTATTCTCAGCTTCTATGGAATCAACTCTTTTAGATTCCACCTATGAGTGAGATCATGAGATACTTGTCTTTCTGCGTCTGACTTATTTCACTTAATGATCTCCAGTTCCATGCATGTTGCTTCCAATGACAGAATTTCATTCCATTTTATGAATGCATAGGATTCTGTGCTGTATATGTACCACATTTTAAAATCCATTTATCAGTTGATGGACACTAAGGTGGTTTCCATAGATCTCCTCATTTTGTGATTACTAGTCATTGAAGAACATCGAGAAGACCCATTATCTCGTCATTTCATTAGGGTGTGCAAAATCATGACATTCTGATTCAATTATTCATTTATAATTTGTTACCTGGAATATTTCTAAGCAGGTAACTGTCCCTTTACCAACTATTAGTTTACCTTAAGGTACTGCAGGCATTAAGCAGGCATGTGACAGGGTCAAATATGCCTTTTCTGAGCTAGATGAGGTGACACATAACTTTGATCTCAGCCTGTCTCAAAATTTAAAAAAAAATTTAAAAGGCTGGGAGTGTAGTTCAGTGATAGTGCTCCTGAGTTCAATCCCCAGTACTGAAAAAATAAGTGCTTTTTCTGAAAACTAAAAGCATCAAATAGTGTAGAATAACCAAAGGACATAGTTTAAAAGATTCCCTTAAACCACTATACTCTAAATATTCAAGGTGACTCCTTTTAAGCCTTTGGGGCAGATATCTCCAATGCTGTTTAACTGCTCCAGAGCCTAGAGGAAGAAGAGCTCTCAGGTATTTCATAAAAGTGGTTTAACTTCAACAGCAAAACACAAGAAAGCACAGTACAGAAAATAGTAAGTCAACCTTACCTAAACACTTGGGGTACAACTATCCTAAGTATAATAATGCTCTTAGGAATATAGCTTTGAATCCAGAAGCACATTAAGAATATAGCATTATGCTGTAATTAATCATTGGAATTTATACCAGAAATGCAAGAAGGTTCAATTTTAGAAAATCTAGTAGGTTAATATCAATAATGAAATATTACACCTTCATTAATAGATCAATAAAGGAAAAATCATGTTATTTTTCTGTACATGTGCTAAAAATACATTTGATAAAATTCAATATTCATTCCTAATTTTTTAAAACTTCCCAATAAAGTAGAACTAGGTGGACTCTTCCTTTTTTTTTTTTTTTTTGTCAGTGCTGGGGATTGAACCCAGGGCCTTGTGCTTGCAAGGCAAGCACTCTACCAACTGAGCTATGTCCCTAGCCCCCCAGGTGGACTCTTCTTAATGGGCTATTAGAGTAATCACCATCAGTATTTATGGTTAACAACTTGAATTCCCCAAAAATTCAAGAGCAAGACAGGGATGTCTCCTCTCACAAGTCTTGTTTAACATTACTCTATAGATATTTGTCATTATAATTACAAAAAATAGAAAGATATTAAAGTATTATTTGCATGTATTCATTATACACTTACAAAACTATTATAAACAGAATACTTTGATAAAACAAATAGGTAAAAATCTAAATATAAAAATGCATAGCTTTGTTACATATGGTAATGAGTTAGAAAAGGTAAAGATTCCATCTATAAAACTAGCAAAAAAGAAGATACAATATCTTACAACACACAATAAGGAACATGAAGATCTATATGAAAAAAATGTAAATGCTACTGGACACCTAAAACAAAACTAATGCAATAATAAATGGAAGGAGATTCTGGTTCTAGATGGAAAAACAATATTTCACTAAAGTCAGTTCTCCCTGGATTAATGTATGTATTTATAATAATTCCAATAAAAGCAAAAATGGGGTTCTTCCCCCAATATATATCCGCAAGAACAAAATAGATACAGTATATATTTTTAGATTACATAAAGTACAAAGTAGATGTTCCTTATTGGTAAGTATCTCTCTTTCTTTCTCTCTACCCTTCCCTCCACTTTGATTTATTTAATCCTGTGTCTCTGTATTTTTGATATGTGGCTTCTAAGGTAACTGTTCATCTGTGCAGGGCTGGCAGAGAAACATGAAAGATCATTCATAGGAGGTTTCTATGGGCCAGTCTTAGAAGTGAAAACACACTTCCACTCATATTCCCTTCCCAAGAATTCCATCATATGAGCTCATTTAATTACAAAAAAAGGCTAGGATATGTAGTCTATCTGGGTGCTTAATAATACGTAGAGGTATTTAGTTGAAGCACTCTTTGTCATGAGAAAATTAACATAATCTTAAATTTACATGAAAAACATTCAAGAATAGTTGGTGAACATTATAAACAATTTTAGGCATAATTGACAATTTAGGTAAAATGAACAATTCCCTAAGAAGGTATTTCTAGAAAATCTGACCAAAAAAAGAAATAGAGAACCTAACTAGTCCCATATTCAATATTTAAAATATTGAATTTTAAACAAATTTTAAATAAGTATTTAAAATATTGAATTTTAAATAAAAATTATTACCACAGAGAAAATTTTAGGCCCAAATGGTGTTTGATAATGAATTCAACCAAATAGTTAAGGAACAAATGATGCCAATTCCATTTGAACTCTTTCAGAAATTAGAGCTTTTAAAATTCAACAATGGAATTTCAACATCATGTATATCCACAATACTGGGATCCTAATTATAATAAGATAAGCTCCATGTTTATATAAATATGTCAAAATTGACTCTACTGTCATGTATAATGAGAAAGAACAAATAAAAAATTCAGCAATGAATGCTAATTTGTATCATCTATTTAAAAGGTAATATGAGCATGTCTTAATTCATCGAGCTTTCTCATGAGATCAGCATAATCTTGATACAAAAGCCCAAAAATGATATTAGGAGAAAAGGGAATGTGCCAAGTGCATTGGTACATGCTTATAATCCCAGTAGCTCAGAGGTTGAGGCAGGAGGATCACAAGTTCAAAGTCAGCCTCAGTAACTTAGTAAGACCCTAAGCAACTTAGTGAGACAGTGTCTCAAAATAAAAAATGAAAAGGACTGGGAATGTGGTTCAATGGTTAAGTGACCCTGGCTTTAATCCCTGGTAAAAAAAAAAAAAAAAAAGGAAATGAAAACAAATATTCCTCATGAATATAGATATGAAAATACTTTTAAAAATGAGCAAATGTAATCCAACAATATATTAAAAGAATAATGCAGTACATAATATTCAAATGAGACGTGTCTCAGAAAGGAGATTTAAAATTGTCGATTAGAGGAAGGATAAACCCAGCCAAGAGACAGTGCACCTTGCACCACAAACAGATTAAAGGCATTAAAATTTCAGCAATACATTAATACAAATAATAGAAGGGACAAAAACCCCAAACTAAAGACCAGGCCTCAAGTATGATCAACTCTGGGTGTGTGGGGGTTGCCTCATGGCCCATTCGTGGACATCCACTCCTACAGCAAAAACAGAGAATTAACACAAAGGCTGTGGATACCACACCTATGAGGGGTCTCTGTATGACACTTTGGCAAGGGAAGACTATGCCAAAAGAAACACCCACACATAGAGTGGAAAAGGAATACATCCCAACAGATACATAAAACCCAACACAGGAATAAAGAACTATGAAAAAAACAAGGTAACACGATGCCTCCTAAAGTTCATAATTCACCAGAAACTGACTCCAAAGATACTCAAGTGGGTGAAATGCCAGATAAAGAATGCAAAAGAATGATTATAAAAATGATCAATGAATTCCAAGAGAACACAGAAAAATAATCAAATGAATTAAGGAAGTCAGTATAGAATATGAGTGAGAAATTTAATAAGGTGATAGAAATATTGAGAAAGAACCAAACAGAAATCTTGGAAATAAAAATCATGATAAATCAAACAAAATATTCAGTTGGAACTATAATAGAATAGAAATCTTGGAAATGAAAGACAATAAATCAAATAAAGTGTGCATTTGAAAGTGTAATAGACTATGCTGAAGACAGAATCTTGAGCTGGAAGACTAAGTGGCCAACTGTGAACATTCAGACAACATTAAAGAAAAGAAGTAACCATGATCAGAATAAACAAGAACTCTGGGACATTGAGACCAAATTTTTAAGAATCAATGAAATTGGAGATGGATATAAGATGCAGGCTAATGGCATGGATAAGCTCTTCAGGAAAATAATAAACAGGAAATTTTCCAAACCTTAAAAATGAAATGGACATCCAGATACAGGAGACATTCAGACCCCAAATGGATAAGATCAAAAAAGAGCCTCTCCATGACACATTATCATTAAAATGTCTAACATAAACAAGGATAAAAATTTTAAAGCCTCTAGTGAAAAACATCAGGTCACATTTAGAGACAAGACAATCAGAATTACTTCTGATTTCTCAGCATAAACTCTAAAATCCATAAGAGCTTAGAATATAAAATCCATTAGAGCTTGGAATGACTGTGTCCCAAGCCCTGAAAGAAAATAACTGTCAATCAAGATTGATATATTCAGCAAAGTTATCCTTCAGATTCAAAGAAGAAATAAAAACCTTCCAAGATAAGCAGAATCTAAAGGAAACTTAGGTGATTGATTCCTAAGCTGGCACTACAGAAAATAGTTAAAGAAATACTACACAAGGAAGAAATAAAAAATGAAACTCAGAGCTTGCAAATGGACAAATCTAATTTGAAGAGTAGCTAAGTAAATGAGAAACAGGAAGAAATTAAACATCTCTATAATAATATTGAATGTAAGGGGTTTTAACACCCCAATTAAAAGACATAGGCCTGCAGAATGGATTGAAAAACAAGGCCCAACCAAATGTTGTTTGCAAGAGGTTCACCTCATAGGCAAAGGCAGTCACAGGCTGAAAGTGAAAGGATGGAAATTGATATACCATGCAAGTGGAGCCCAAAAACAAGCAGGAGTAGCTACTATTATATTCATAAAAGCAGACTTTGAGTCAAAATTAATAAGAAAAAACAAAGAAGAACACTTCATTACTGGAAAAGGGAAAAACCCAACAAGAAGATAAAATGATAATAAATATTTATGTCCCAAATATTTGTCTCCTAATTACATAAAATGGACATGACTCAAATTAACAACTCAGATAGACCCTAGTACAATAATAGTTGGTGATTTCAACACATCTTTCTCATCATAAGACAGGTCATCCATTCAGAAACTTAGTAAGGACTCTTTGGATCTAAAAAACATTATAAATTAAAAGGACTTAATAGACATCTATAAAATATTTCATCCAACATCAGTCAAATATACTTTCCCTCCAGCTATTCATGGAACCTTCTCCAAAGAGATTATATTTCAGACCACAAAACTCTTAGGAAATTTAAAAAATCAATATAATTCCTTGCATCTTACCTGATTAAAATGAAATGAAATGAGAAATCAACACACACACACACAAAAAAAACTCTGAAGAAACTATATAAACACATGGAGATAAAGTTGTACAGTTTTGAACAATGAATAGATTATAGAAGAATTGGTGGGGGGAGTAAAATATTCTTAGAATCAGATGAGGTAGTGACACAAAATAACAGAACCTCTGGGACACTATGGAGGCAGTTTCAAGAGGAAAGTTTATTTCTACAAGTGCCTACATAAGAAAATCAGAACAATCCCAAATAAACACCCTAAAAATGCATCTCAAGTCCCTTGAAAAAGAAGAGCAAATCAATTCCAAAACAAGTAGAAAGAAGGAAACAATTAGGATCAGAGCCAAAGTCAATGAAATAGAGATTTCTTTTAAAAAATACAAAGCATCAGTGAAACAAAGAATTGGTTCCTTAGAAAGATAAACAAGACTGATAAACCCTTAACCAAACTAACCAAAAGAAAAGACCCAAATTAATAAAATTAGAAATGAAAAAGGAGAAATCACTACAGACATCACAGAAATCCAGAGAATCTTTAGGGACTATTTTGAACACTTAACTCAAATAAATTGTATAACCTAACAAAAATTAATACATTTCTAGACATATATGACCTGCCAAAATTGAATCAAGAGGACATAGAAAACCCAAACAGACCAATAACTAGCAATGTGATAGAATCAGTAATTTTAAAAAACCCTTCCAATAAAGAAAAGCCCAGGACCATATGGATTTTCAGCTGAATTCTACCAGACCTTTAAAGAAGAGATAATGCCAATACTTCTCAATTTCATGAAATATAAAGGGATGGGACTCTTCCAAATTCATTCTATGAAGCCAATATCACCCTGATACCAAAATAAGATAAGGACACATCAAGGAAAGAAAACTATGGATCAAAATCCCTGATGAAATTACATGCAAAAAAAAAATCCTTAATAAAATATTAGTAAATCATATTCAGCAACATATTTAGGAGCTTATACATCTTGATCAAGTTAGTTTTATCCCAGGTTTGCAAGGATGGTTTAGCAGATGCAAATCAATAAATGTAATTCACCACATAAATAGAATTAAGAACAAAAATCACACGGTCATATTAATAGACACAGAGAAAGTCTTCAACAAAATCCAGCACACTGAAAAAACTTGGGATAGAAGTAACTTACCTTCTATAATGAAAACTAAAGAACATTGAAGAGAAAACAAATGAAGATGGAAAATTCTCCCACATTCATGGATAGGCAGAATTAATATTATTAAAATGGCCATACTACCAAAAGCAATATACAGATTCAGTCCAATCCCCATCAAAATACCAATGATCATCTTCATAGGAATAGAAAAAGAGCCCTAAAATTCATTTGGAAGAATAAAAGATCCATTTATGTACACTTTTAATGCACCAATAAAAATTAAAGAAAAAAGAAGAAGAAAAGACCCAGAATAGCCAAAGCAATTCTAAGCCAAAAGAGCAATGCTGAAGGCACTGCAGTACCTGACTTCAAGTCATACTGCAGAGCTAGAGTACCAAAACTACATGGCACTGGCCTAACAACAGAGACGTAGACCAATGGCACAGAAAGAAGACACACAGACAAACCCACACATCTACAGTCATCTGATCCTTGATAAAGGTGCCAAAAACATACATTGGAGAAAAGACACAAATGGTGCTGGGAAACCTGGTTATCCATATACAAAAGAATGAAACCAGACCCTTATCTCTTGCCCTGTACAAAAGTCAACTCAAAATGGAGCAAAGACATAGGTAGGAATTAGATCAGAACTGTGCAACTCCTAGAAGAAAACTGGGCCAACACTCCAACATACAAGCACAGGCGACTTCTCAATAGGACCCATAAAGCCTAGGAAATAATGCCAAGGATTAATAAATGGGATGGAGTCAAATTAAAAAGCTTCTGCACAGCAAGGGAAACATGACCATGAAGGGAGAACCTACAAAATGGAAGAAAAATCTTTGCTAGTTACTCTTCTGACAAAGGATTAATATCCAGACTATAAAAAGATCTAAAATTAAAAAAATTATCACCAAAACCCCAAAACCTCAAATAACCCATTAATAAATGAGCAGATGAACTAAACAGACATTTCTCAAAAGAAGAAATATAAATGGCCAACAGATATGTATTTTAAAAAGTTCACATCATTAGCAATTAGGGCAATGCAAATCAAAACTACACTGAGATGTCATCTCACATCAGTTAGAATGGCAGTCTTCAAGAACACAAATAGACTATATTCTCTGGTATTAGGTATATTTGAATTTGTATATTTTGAGAGCTCACATTTATTTTATGTATTGCACTTGTTTCATTTAAAGTTAGTATTGGGGACTAGGATTGTGGTTCCGTGGAAGAGTGCTTGCCTAGCATGTGTGAGGCATTGGATTTGATCCTCAGCACCACATATAAATAAATTAAATAAAGATTCATCAACAACTAAAAAAAAATAAAGTTGGTATTGGGATTACAGTCTTATCCTGAGAAGCATCTTTGAAAAAGACAATTGCATGTTGAGGGAGATGACCCTCCTTTCTGAGGGCCCTGCACTCAGAACCACCCCGTTGGATCTCTGTCAGACAATCTGGGAGTAGAGGGGAGCTCCACGTTATAAATCCTTCTGTGTTAGGCATTCGATTCTAATAGTCTCAGGCGATTACAAAAGGCAGTGTTCTCTGTTCTACCAATTAACAAATGCAGTTATTTTAAAATACATACTGAGGACTATTTAATAAAAGGACCTGCTAGGGAAAAAAAAGAACACAAATAATAATAAAAACTGGAGAGCATGTGGAAAAAAAGGAATGCTTTCACACTGTGGGTGGGATTGTAAATTAGTACAGTTACTGTGGAAATCAGAATGGAATTCCCTCAAAAGATTAGGAATGGGGCTGGGGAGATATCTCAGTTGGTACAGTGCTTGCCTCACATGCACAAGGCCCTGGGTTCTAATCCCTCCAGCACCACAAAAAACAAACAAACAAACAAAAAAGATTAGGAATGAAACCAGCATATGATCCAGCTACACCAGCCCCCTGTATTCATCCTAAAGAATTAAAGTCAATTTATTATCATGATATATGCATGACAATGTTTATGGCAGCAGAATTCACAATACCCAAACTGTGTAACTAGTCTAGGTGTCCACCAATGGATGAACTGATAAAGAAAATGTAGAAAATACACAATGGAGTTTTATTCAGTCATAAATAATAAAATTATGTCATTGGCAGGAAAATGGATGGAACTTGAGAACATTATGTTAAGTGGAATAAACTAAACTCAGAAAGTCAAGGATTATATGCTTTCTCTCATATGTGGAAGCTAGAGGGGAAAAAGGGAAAGAAGCAGGGGTGTCATGAAAATTGGAAGGGAGATTAGTAGAGTAGAGGAAAGGGACTAGGGGGATTTAAGAGGGGAGGGGAAAGGGAAATACTAGAGAATTATATTGTCCAAATTATATTGTTATACTTTGGGCATGTATAAATATGTAACAATGAATTCCACCATATGTACAACTATAATGCACCAAGAAAAATATGGAAAAAATGTGAACCTGAGAAGAAATAAAGATATGTCTCAGAAATGCAAGGTTAGCATAACATTCAGAAAGTAATCAATGTATTTCATTATATTTACAAAATAAAGGAAAAAATTCACAATTGCTTCCTTAGATTTAGAAAAATAATTTAACACAATTCAAAATCTGTTCATGATAGAAATTGTCAGGAAACTAAAAATTGAAGGCAATATTCACAATTTGACAAAAGGTATCTACAAACAACCTACAGCTAGCATCACATTTTTTTCTGAGTTCAGTAACAAGGCAAGGATGTTCACTCTCATCACATTTATTTCACATTGAACTGGAAGTTTTAGTGCAATAAGGCAAGAAAAAGAAATAAAAGGCATAAATGTAGGAAAATAAGAAGTTAGTGATAGACTGGGTACAGTGGGGCATGCCTGTAATCCCAGTTGCTTGGGTGGCTGAGACAGGAGGATCACAGGTTCAAAACCAGGCTCAGCAACTTAGCAAGGCTATAAGCAACCTAGTGAGACCCTGTCTCAAAATAAAAATAAAAAGGGCTGGAGTTGTGGCTCAGTGGTTAAGTGCCCTTGGGTTCAATCCCTAGTACATAACAACAGCAAAACACCCTAAAGAATCTATAAAGTATTACTGGAACTAACAAGTAAACTTAACATGCTTGCCCAACATGAGGTGAATGTATAAAGATCAGCTCTATTTCTATTTTTTTTTTTCTGGTACTGGAGATTGAGCTCAGGGTCACTCAACCACTGAGCCACATCTCCAGCTCTACTTTGTATTTTATTTAGAGACAGGGTCTCACTGAGTTGCTTAGTGCCTCACCGTTACTGAGGCTGACTTTGAACTCATGATCCTCCTGCCTCAGACTCCCAAGCCACTGGGATTACAGACCTGTGCCATCATTCCTGGCTCCAATTTTATTTTTATATATTAGAAAAACATTTAAAAATGAATTTTAAAAATACCACTTACATTGTCATTAGAAAACATCAAATACTAAAAATATATTGCCCAAATGTGTATCTAAAAACTACAGAGTACAGCTAAGATAAATTAAAGATCTAAATAAATAAGTGATACACCCATAAAGACTTGACACAATTAAGATGTCCATTCACCCCATCGGTGCAACCCCATCATAACCACAGTAGGCTTTTCTGAGGAAGGAATCTGGCTCTTAAATTACATGAGAATTTCAGTCTAATAGCCAAAACCATCTTGCAAAGAAAGAACAAGTCTGAGGGACTGACACTGCTGGACTTCAGGACTTATTATGAAGCTACAGTAGTTAAGACAATTGGTATCAACAATTGATATCAAAGTATTGACAAATGGAATAAAGGAACAGAATACAAGATTTAGAGATAGACTCCACATCCATGGTCAATTGAGTTTCAACCAAGATGCCAAAACAATTCATTGGGGAAGGACTTTTTAAGTGGTATTTTTAAAGTTCATTTAAAAATATTTTTCTAATTTTTAAACAAATGGTAAAGGAACAACTGGATATTTAAACAGGGAAATATTAAATTTATCCCTTTCATCACTCCAAACAGAAACATTATTTTGGTATGAATTGCAGACCTAAATGAAAATGCCATAATCAAAAACTTCTACAAAAATAACATCAAAGAATATGTTTGAGAATTCGAGGTAAGAGGAGATTTCTTAGAGCTCAGGACATAACCAGAAAAAAGAAAAAAACCTGATAAATCAGACTTGGAAATTCAAAGCTTCTGCTATCAAAAGATATTACTGAGGTGGCAGAGCAAGGCGGCTGTTAAGATCCTATAATGATGGTCTCCCCACAGACACACCAATTTGAACAGCTATTCACACACCAAAATACCTTCACAAGTGCTAGGGAAGGGGATGTGAGATTTGATCTGAGAAATTGAAGATACTTCAGCATTCATTGCATTCAGCACCCACTCTGTGCAGAAATGGCCAGTGTAATCGTTTTATCAGTTGTTCATCTAGCTTCAGCTTGACTCTTAAATTCTCTTTATCATCTTATGAATTCCTACTCCCTGAAGATGTAGAAAGCCTTGTGATGGAACCTAGATTGCTGATCAGATAGAAGGGTTGTGCCATTCTCTTCCTGTTTCTCTTGTATTATATTGGTAAATACTCATTTGAATTACCTGAAAACAGAATCCAACATCAGAAGAACCAAGTTTTATTTGAATGATTATGTGCATTGGGACTGTGACACATGCTGAGTGAATAATGTGAATGACAGGAATATGATTTTCCAAACAACTGTGCACAAAGAACCATCATAGATTATTTCCAACTTTTATTTTTTGAATAAAACTCTTCAATGTCTTAAAATTTCCTGCCCAGCCGGGCGCGGTGGTGCACGCCTGTAATCCCAGCACTTGGGAGGCTGAGGCAGGAGGATCTCAAGTTCAAAGCCAGCCTCAGCAACTTAGCGAGGTGCTAAGCAACTCAGTGAGACCCTATCTCTAAATAAAATACAAAAAAATAGGGCTGGGGATGTAGCTCAGTGGTGGAGTACCCCTGGGTTCAATCCCCAGTACCAAAAAAAAAAAAGGAAAAAAATTTCTCTGCCCATAGATTGGGAGATACAGCCTATCATTAAAGATGCTCCTTTTTTTTTTTTTTTTTTTTTTGGTGCTGGGGATTGAAGTCAGGACCTTGTGCGTGTGAGGCAAGCACTCTACAAAGTGAGCTATGTCCCCAGCCCAAAGAAGCTCCTTCTTTTATTCTGTTTTTTTTTTTTTTCTCTCAATCCCAGTCCCAACTCTTCCAAAAAACCTATATGAGCAAATAAATCTAAAGTACACAACAACAATTCCCCATACAGTAAAAGTGCTTAATACTGTTATCTATTACTCTTGTTGATACTGTAAAATAAAATCATTACCATTTTGTTTTGGGGTACTGGGGATTGAATGGGGGTGGAAGGGTGCTTTAGCCCTGAGCAACACCCCCAGTCCTTTTTATTTTTTATTTTGAGACAGGGTTTTGCTAAGTTGCTTAGGGCCTTGCAACCTGCTAGGATTTCTAAGGTGTGTGCCACAGCTCCAGGGAAATGGTTACGATTTAAAAATAAGACATCATTGAGAAAATAAATAGGTAGGCTACAGACTGGTAGAAAATATCTGCAAAAAGTATATATGAAACAAAGGACCAGTATCTAGAATAGAAAGAACTTCTATGATTCAATAATAAAAAAGATGAATAATCTAATTTTTAAAATAGGTCCTTGCTATGAACAGATACTTCATAAAAGAAGTTCTGCAAATGGCCAATAGGCAAATTAAGAAGTACTCAACACCATTAGTCATCATATAATACAAGTTAAACCACAATAAGATATGACCACGCACCCGCCAGAATAGTTAGAAAAGATTGACAATACCAAACATTAGTAAGAGCAATGGCAACTGAATTTCTCATATGTTGTTGGTGGGAATATAAATATTGTACAACCATTTAAAAAAATTTGATAGTTTTTTCTTCTATTTTGGTACTCAACATTGTACCCAGGGGTGCCTAACCAGTGAGCTACATCCCCAGACCATTTTATTTTTTTATTTTTAGGGAGGATCTTGCTAAGTTGCAAAGGCCAGCCTTGAACTTGCATCCTCCTGCCTCAGCCTCCTGAGTCACTGAGATTATAGGCATGTGCCACCACACCAAGCTCTGAGCTTTTTATAAAACTAGCACACACCTACCTTCTGACCTAGCAATTTCACCCAAAAGAAATGGAAAAATATATATTCATAGATAGATTTGTACAATAATGTTTGTAACTGCTTTATTCATAGCTGTGCAAGACTGGAAACTGTCCAAGTGTCTATTGATAGGAAACCAGCTAGACAAATTGTGGAATGCACATATAATGGAATACTACAGCAATAAAAAGGAACACAGTGTTGATACGCATAACGACCTGGATGGAATTTTAGAACAAGAAAAATAAATCTATGATGAAAATATGGATTTGTTGCCTCTGGGCTGGTGGGAGGGAAGACTGGCTGAGAACCAGCAGGAAGGACTCTTCCGGGATAATGGAAATGTTGTCTCTGGAGTGGTTACATGTGTATACAATTGCCAATACTTATTGAAATAAACACTGAAAAATCTATGCATTTTGTTATACATAAATTATACCACAATAAAAACAAAAAGAATAGCAGGAAAGATGATAAAAGAAATAATGAGACCATAATTAGATACAGACAGATGAAAATTTAGTCTCATTTCAAATGAGTAGTTTAAAATGAGTTATTTAATAATGGTGTTGAGGTAATTGGGAAAAAGCAGGTTGGAACCACATACTACTTCTTATACCAACCTTAACTCTGGGTGGATCAAAGATTGAAAGGTGGTAAATGAAACCCTGAGAGCACTCAAGCAAGCATGGGTAATTATTTTGTTGTTCTTAGTTTGGAAAGGAAAGGCCTTTCTCAAAATGATTCAAACCCATAAGCCATAAAGGAAGAGATGAATGTGACCACACTAAACTCAACTACATCTGATTGGGAAAAAATACCATAAATAAAATTTAAAAGAAAAGAAAAAAACTATTATGTAAAGAGAAACTACATTTTTTAAAGAATAATAACCTAAGAGAAAAATGGGCACAGGATTTGGACAGATGGTCCACAGAAAATATATGCAAATGGCTTCTAAACATATGAAAAGACATCCACCATCAATTACAGTAAGAGGAAGACCAATAAAAATCTATATTGAGTTACCATTTTCCCTTATTAGATGGCATAGATCAAAATTTTTTTATAATATCCTGTATTGGTGAATGCTGGGCAATACACTCTCCTGTCTCGTTGAAGGGAATATAAATTGATCGACTCTTGGGAAGACAATCTGGTGATATCTATCAAATATAAAACTGCACTCACCCTGTGACCCAGGCATTCAGCCTCTCGGAATTAATTCAACAGATACACTTCCACATGTCCAGAAAGACAAACGACAGAGATATCTAGTGCAGCCTTGTTCGCAGAGGCAAATAATGGCCATCAAGAGGAGGCTTGCTCAATAAATGGCCAGGCCTGGACACAATGGGATTGCTTGAGATTGCCTGAAGTACCCCAGTGGTTTAGTGTGCCCCTCAGCACCCAGCCTCTCGGGTCAGGGTGCCTGCATCCTAGCATCAGCTCTGCCACTTACTGTTTGACAACACCAGTTACTCAACCTAACCTCTCTAGGCCTCAATTTTCTTTTCTCTAAAATGGGATTGGTAGCATTATCCACAACAACAATAATGCCACCTACCTCAAAACTGGAGTTTAAATGAGTAACTGCACTTAAGGCATTTAGATCAGGGCCAGGCACATGGTAAGTGTGATTGCATACAGGCTAGAATTATTGCTCATCTGAAACAATCTCCCAAATATATTAATTTATATATTAAATATAATTTTATTTTTTAAAAAATAAAAAAGAGATCAGTTCCAGTTGTATAAAATTGGGTTGTGGTATCGGAATGTCACATGGTACCCCACCAATATATACAATTACTATGTGTCAATTAAAAATAAAAATGTATTTTTAAAAAACTGGGGTTTATGGAACAGTTATACATATTTGTGCTTGTATAGGCATAAAATAGTCCTTGAAGGATACACTAGAAACTGCAAATTGCATTTGAAGTGTCAGTGATCAGGTGTGGGAGTCAGTTCTTATTGAGTAACTTTTATGCTTATAGGTATTTTTTCCTTACGAAGTACAGATATCATCTTTTGAAAAATTTTAAAATTAAAAAAATGCATATTTTGAAAATAAGCCCCCTGGGGTGATAGAACTGTTCTATCTGCTGATTATGGTGGTGGCTTCCCAAATTTACACATATGTTAGAATTCATAGAACTATATATAAAGAGAAAAAAGTAGATTTTACTGTATGATAATTTTTTCATTAAAAGAAGAAAGTGTCTTTGGTCCCAGTGCATAATCCAGAGCAAGCCTGCAGGACAGGTGACTGGTGAGGAGGCAACTGCATTTTGCAGGAAAAGAACGCCCTAGAGTCAGGGAAGGAACTGCAGTGGGAACAGGAAAGGAAGGAGAGAGCTCAGCACTGCCTGGGGAAAATGCCTGGTGCTTCCTGCCATGAGTCACACAGGAGACCCATGCACACTCTGGCCAGGCACTGTTCATGTACTCTTTCCTCATAACAATCCCAAAATGACAATTATTGTCACCCCATATTTCCAAATGAAATTAAAATCACTTGTCCAAGGTCATTTTGTCCAGAAACTAGAATACGCCTGTCTGATTCTAAAACCTGTGCTCTTTTTAGCATGGAAGATTCCTTCTCCCCTAATAAATTAGCTCAAGGGGAATCAAGGAAGGCCTAACAGAGGAAGTGAGGACATTTGAATTGGAGCCTTAAGGACTTTATCAAGAGCTTCTGAAACTTTCCAAGTGGCCATTTACTATGTGGTCTCTGAGACTGGCTCTCCCTGAAGTTGTGAAGTACACAACTTGCACAGCCTTGGACAGCAACTCCTGAGTTTTCACACAGAGATGAGGAAAGTGTATCAGTTAGATTTTGCTGTGTAACAAAACACCTTCCAAATACAGTAATTAGTTTAAAAGGCCAGTGGAGTAGTTCTGATCTTAGAGTTGGGCTTATTCTTGCTTCTTAGTTAACTGTTGAATGAGCCCTAGGGTGATCAATCCTGGTTTGCCTGGGACTATCCCAGGTATAGCACAGAAAGACCCATGTTCTGTAAACTCCTCCGTGATGGGAAAAATTGAGATGGTTAGTCTCCTTGTTGCCTGAGACACTCAGGTCTAGGTCAGCCTGGGCTGGGGTGGCTGGACCTCTCTCCACACTGCTTCTTTTCATCTAGCAACCTATTACAGGTCATTCTCATGACAGCAGCCACAGAACCCCAGAAGCAAACAGCAGTAAGGTCATCTCTGCTGCCATGTTCCATTGGTCAAAACAAATCATAAAGCCAGCCCAGATGGCTTTGTGGTTGCAAAGTAGCCTTCCTCTCTTGATGAGAGGAACTGTGAAGTCACATTGTAAGAAAAATTATACAAGTAGGGGCAAGAACCAGGGTAATTTTTTTTAATCTTTGGTATTGGGAATTGAACCCAGGGGCCTTAACCACTGAGCAACATCCCCAGCCCTTTTTATTTTTTATCCTGACAGGGTCTCACTAAGTTGCTTAGGGTCTTACTAAGTTGCTGAGGCTTGCCTGGAACTTGCTATCCTCCTGCCTCAGCCTCCTGAGTCACTGGGATTACAGGCCTGCGCCACCACACCCGGCTAGGGTCAATTTTGTAATCAACTGGGCACAGAAGGGAAGTCCTGACTCAGGTGCACCAATAAACCCAGTGAGTCAGAGCTTCCCCACTAACCTGTCAATGCTTACTGTTCTAAACTAAGGTCTGTGCTGGAGAGGTAGTTTATTATACAGCACAATCTAATTGCTGCACCTTTCCCATTTTATGTGACATATTTGGGAGGAACATGAAGTTCAATGTGGCTGGAGCATGGTAGGGTTGTAAGAAGGTGGGGAGAGAGAAAAGATTGGTTAGGCCAGGTGTTTTCTCATCCCCTGGACTGGCAGGATGGGGACAGCCAGAGAGGAACCATTAATCCTTTATATAGATGAGAAAGGGTAAGCGTGGCCAGATAAAGCTAGATGGGAGCTGAAATCCTAGAACTCCCCAAGGCCTGGCTCTGTTACAGGGCTTTGTTATTTATTCCTTGAATTTGAATGATTGGTTTTTTTCCATTCTGAAAATCCCCTGGTGCTCCCACTGTATCATTAGGTAGCAAATGGATTTGCAGGTGTTTAATTAGGCTGGAAAATTATAGACAACTAGAAGCCTTGACCAGGATTCTCTCACCTCCTATGGGGCCTTCTGGCCAGAAAATCAGGCCAGTTCCAGAGAAAGGGCCTCTGTGCCAACGGTCAATCCCACTGAGCGACAGCTAACTTGTGGGGCTTTGGACCTAGTGGCTCCCTCCCTGCACCTTGAACTGCTATCTCTACCTTGAAGGGGCAGCGGGATTTGAGACAACAAGGAAGCCACCCAGCATCCCAGGCAGGAGGCCGGGTGTGAGCAAACTGGTGGTAGCAGCACCAATGCTGACCTATCCTGGGGACATTACTGACCCCAAAGTGACCAAGGAGAGAGGCAGTGGAAGGTGACAGCCCACCACAGCTGTGAGAAGCCAGCAGGGCCTCTGTCCTCTCTTGGGAAGGAGGAGGATACCGTTTGACATGAAAGCCTACTACGTAGCGGGGGCTCACAAGCCTGCTCCGAGTCTTTTCAGCTTCTCTGCCTCCTCACCCAGGAGGGAGCATTGGCTGCCCCAGGGGACAGATGAGGAAACTGAGGCTCAGGGGAGAAAATGGCATAGGGCACAGTAGATGTTACACCGAGGGAGCGTGGGGGTGGGGTGTGTGTGTGTGTGTGTGTGTGTGCGCACGTGTGCACACAATGTGCTTTCAAGCTCTTCCCACAAACATGCTGAGCTTCTGCAGAGAACCACCCGCCAGCTGCCGGGACTAGATACTCTCCTGTTGCCCCTGCGGATGCACCCGTCCTTCTCTGTGCTCCAGGGACTGCATCACATGAGCTCCCTGGCTGCTGGCTTCTGGATGGTGCTGCCAATTGGGGCAGCAGCAGGATTCAGAGTGAGGGGAGGCGGGGGTTGATCCCTGGCTCCAGCCTGGCTTCCTGGGCTCCAGCCCCGCTGCCTGTGGGTGACGCTTCCGTCTGCTGCTAGTCTGGCGGTTTGGTCCACTATCCCTCCACCTCTCATTCAACCCCCACAAGGCTGTTCCCACCCTCAAAGGGTTCTGTCACCCCTATTTCCCCTACTCCCTCCCTGCCTCCCAAAGTATCCTGCGGACACCCTCCACCAGGTCCCAGCAGAGCGGTTTCCACCCATTCATGCTTGCTGCTGTCCACAGTCAGTATATATTTAATACTTTCCCTTAGGCAACTTGCTTCCCCCCTTCCTTCCTTCCTTCCTTCCTTCCTTCCTTCCTTCCTTCCTTTCTTTTTTCTTTCCTCACTTTAAAAAAAAATGAGCCTAGGTTTCTTTTAAAAAAAAAAATAAACTTTCTGTTTTAGAACAGTTTTAGATTTACAGAAATATGGCAAAGATAATTCAGAGATCTGCTTGCTTTATTTTTAAGGAAAGCGTTTTGTTATTTCTGCAAATGGAAAATCAGCATGACTTACCTCAAGTAGACTTTAATCTTAAAAACGAACAGTGAAAACAAAACAGTGTTATTAAATTTTAAAAATTGAAATAAAAAAGAACAGCTCAATACAAGTAGTAATAAATCTGATTGATTAACTAAAATGCAGTCTTTGTAGAGTTGGCTGGTGTGTGTGTATGTGTGTGTGTGTGTGTGTGTGCGCATGTGTGTAGGCAAAAGAGGCAGGAGGCGAACCCCATCACAGTGCAGTCTTCCATGGCTGCTGGGTCCACATCTGTGACCCTGCCGAGAGTCCTTTGAGGAATGGGCCAATCACAGCACAGTCTGAATCACAGAGTGCCTGCCTTGTATGGGGCACCACTCTGATGACGTTCAGGTGTTAACCCATCACCATCTCCCAACAACCTGCCGGGATCATGGGTACTGCCATCTCCAGTTTTCAGATGAAGAAACCGGGGCAGTTTAAGGAAGTGGTTCAAGGCCACAGCAAGGAGGCACACAAAGGCTGTCGGGCTCCACAGCCTGCACCTTTAACCTCTGTGCTGTGCTACCAAGAGCAGAACAAAAAAAAGGTACTATTTTCAATAGGAAATTCAATGGTAGAAAAAAAAAGAAAAGAGAAGGGAGAGATCAATTGATCCAAGGGAACATCTCAGTTTTATTTTCCCCAACCAACTTCGTACCCTGAAATGTCTCAGCTATGTAGAAAAGTTGAAAGCATAGAGAAATGAACACCCTCCAGATAGCCTCCTCCAAGGTTCAACAATTGCTGACCTTCTGTATGTGTCTACATTCTGTTTTGAATTGAAATAAACAAAGCCTTTTTCCCATATGTCCTTGACAATAATACCAGGTTTGGTGTGCTCGTTATTTTTTCCAATAAATTCATTTTAAAATGAATGCATTACTGTGAAAATAAGGAGGTGTTTGTCTGAAACCCTCCTCAAATCTCCTTATGCACACCTCATGGCATGAGCGACACACACTAGGAAAATCAAGCCTCGAAGCAGGAGGGGTCTCCTTTGAGAGCTGTAGATCTTTGCAACAGGCTTCAGGTTGCCCAAACCCTCCTCCCTCTGGTGATGGAGTTGCAGGGGTCAAGGTGGGGAGAGCAGGGGGTCCATGTGGAGGTGGCCGATGGGGGAAGTACAGACTGCACTTTGCATTGGGTCTTTGCACTTGCTGTTCCCTGTGCCTGGAAACTCTTCCTGCACATTCTTAGGCTCCCTCCCTCCCTCTACTTGGGCCTCTGCTCTCATGTGCCCTCTCAGAAAGTCTTTGCTGACCATCCAGCCTCAGTAACCCTCACTTTGCTTCATTTTTCTTCAAGGTACTTCAATCTACAGCACTGTGTCTACACTGTGTCTCCACAATGGCAAGGACACTCTCTTTCCTCAGCACTACACCCTAGCCTGGCACAGAGCCCAACACCAACATGAGCTAAATGGGCAATTGTGGAACAAGCAGATGAATGAATCAATCAGTGTCCTGGGGTTCAGGTTCAGACCCTGTGTGAGGTGCCATCACCTGGACTGTTCCAGCCTCTGATTCCCTGCCCACTACATTGAGGAACTCAGTCTCTGCTCCTGAGAGGTGGCCACATTGGCTTTATTTCCCCAGAATTTTTCCATAGATGTGATTTTTTTGTGTGTCCCTCTGAAACGAGACATGTTTATTTCAAACAGTAATGTGACTCCCTGAGGAACTGCTGTTGGATATGGAATGCCCGCCAAAGGCTCATGTGATGAAGACTCGGTCCTCGATGCAGCAGTGTTTAGATGCGGGGCTTCTGGGAAGTGATTGGATCATGAGGGCTCTGACCTCATTAGTGGATTCCATGGATTGCTGACTGGACTACTGGGCAGGGATGGAAACTGCAGGCAGGTGGGGCATGGTTAGAGTGCCCTTGGAAACCACCTAATCTTGTCCGAGGAGCGTTCTCTCTTCCCTCCCCTTCCCCTCTCCTTCCCAGCTGCCATGAGCTAAGAGCTTTCTTCCACTCACCCTTCCACCATGATGTTCTGCCTCACGTTAGACCCATAGCAATGGACCCAGAGACCGTGAACTTTTGAAACCTTTGAAACCATGAGCCAAAATAAATCTTTCCTCCTCTAAGTTGTTATTGTCAGGAGTTTTGGTCACAGGAATGAGAAGCTGACAATTGCAGGAACTGAGAGGGAGTTTTTGCCCATCATGGAGTGCCTGCCAGGGACGCAATGAGGACAAGGACAACCAATCTCCCCCAGCCCTTAACATACACATTTCTAAGCAAGAATCTACTTTCACATCAGGCTCTGAGTCCACGGGGACCTCATTCCTGACATTTTTCACACTGCTTGGGAGCAGAGAACATCTCTTGGTTGAAAGTCTTGTGGACAAAATTCAGAGCTGGGTGAAATGCTGAAAAGGGCCCCAGCTGAGACCCAGTACTTCTGGGTTCTTTGCCACAGACTCAACCGTGGACCTCTCTTTCCATACCTGGAAAATGGGAACAGTGCCCTGGCTCTGAACCCAGGGACAAGAAACTATTCTAGGTCAAAATCCCAAGCTCTGGTGACTTTCTACAAATAGCAGCTGAGCCACCCTGCCCCTAGAGGCTTCAGGCACAAATCAGCAGCTGAGAAGCACCCCAGGGCCCAGTTCACCTAGGCATAGGTGGTGTGTTATTATGGTGGAGCCAGGCGAGGGGCCCTGCAGCATAATTCTGAGCTGTCAGTATGACGCATGGGACAAATGAAGTTCAGAAATAGAAAGTCAGAGTGGGCTGTGACAAGTTGGCCACAAACTGCACTCCTGGCTGGAGCTGAGAGGGGAGCCCCAGGGGAAGCCTAGGCAGCATCTTCCAGGTCACCACCCTCCTCATCGGTCTGGCCCCCTGGCCTTTGCTTGGCTACATTCCCACCTGGGGTGTTCTCTCTCTGAATGGCTCCAGACACAGTGACCTGCCACCTGCCTTACCCATCAGGTCCTGATTCAGGGGAATGGGCCTTGTGGGAGGCAAGGGGCTCCTTGGGCCCACAGTCTGGGTTCAAGGGTCAGTCTTAGGGTAAGGCTGTCCCCCTGCCCACCCCTAGCTAGAGTCCAATGGGTCAGGAGTGAATGAACTCCCAGCCTCCAAGAGGAATCTGTTACTGGGACACTCACACCCTGTGTAGTAACTACCTTCTACCCGTCCTTCAAGGAGACACCTCCTCCAGGAAGCCCAGATGGAGTGACCCAGATTCAGCCCCTTCACTCCCAGGTGCACAGACTTCCCGGCTGCCCTGCTTAAAATTCCAGTGTCCTCCTTGTTTTATGTTTTGAGTGTGTCCTCGATACTATCTGACACACTTTAATTTACTGATTAGTTGATATTATGCCTCCCCCCACTCAAATGCAAGCTCTTTGGGAGGAAGGTCTTTGTCATTTTGTTTGCTTTTGTGTCTCTGCATGTGAACCAGGGCTTGGCATGCAGGGCTTCAAATGTTAAACAGAGGATGAACAGAAGGAAGGATACATAGCAAGTGCAAAGACTAGGTGTGGAAGGTCGTGGAAGCAAGGAGGGGTGGCAGAAGATTGGGGTCACAGTGTGAAGTCCTCAGGAGATGGATCAAGGGACAACAGCAAGAGACAAACTGAGAAGGGTCATGAATGCCAGGCCAAGGCTTAGAAATGACAAGTGGCCATGCAGGGTGTTAAATGGGAAGTGACAAGCTCTTCTCTGAGTTTAGGACAATCTCTCTGGCTGAGCAGAGGAAGGACTTTAGGAGCAGAGAGACCAGCAAGTAAGCTGTGGAATGAATCAGGTAAGGAAGAGTGGGCACCTGGCCCAGGATGGGCAATGCAGGGAAAGGGGTGTCCATGGTGGAATTGGGAGGGTGAGAAGGAAGCTGGGCTGGTGGTCACTGAGGGGCTGAAGGAGTGGGGCAGGACAGAGCGGCCTCCAGATGGGGTTCTTCCTGAGCAGACCATAGGCCAGCCATTTGCCTGGGAAGCTTCATCCCAGCTGCTGCAGGGTTGGGGAGCAGGAGGCCCAGCCCAGCTCTGCCTGCCAGGACTCTGGCATACATGGCAGGAAGTTGGAGCCAGCATTTGCCCATCCAGTACTGGCCATGGAAGAGGCAGTGTGGAAGAGGCAAGTGAACACTGGGGGGAAGTTTACCTATGACCAAAGCTGGGCTTGGGTGTGCAGTCCCCCAGGAGAAGGTGACCGGCACTGGTCAACACCTATGTGCCAGGCAGGCAGTGGATGTTTATATGTATTCAGTCCTCACAGTGAGGTGGGTGTTTTTACTCTCACTGTGCTGCCTTCCAAAGGGGGGCCAAGCAGAGGACATGGGCAGGCTGGGCCAGGCATCAGCCATCCAGAAAACTGGGAGTCAGGTTTCCGCCCAACACAGAAAAGAAGTTTGTGATCATCACAGCAGCTCAGCAAAGGAACTGACTGACCGAAGGACATGCAGGTGGCCTCCCAGGACAGGCATTCTAGGCAAGTGAATGCTTGTCCGCACCTGTGAAGGGAAGCAGTTGGGCAAGTTGGCTTCTGGATTCTTTCCAGATGGAGGATGGACAATTCTGTGCATCTCCCAGGGTAGGAAGGTCTGAGCTGAGGGGCAGCCTTGGACTCAACCCTTGCCCCAGGCCACCAAAGACCCCCTTACTGGGAGAAGAGTCAACTGCATCCATCTAAGCAGAGCCATGGGGCTGCCACATCCCTCTCCATTGCTGGGACATCAACTCTGCAACATGGTGGGAAAGCTAAGGCCCAGAAAATAAATGGAACTGGCCCCAGTCCCATCCATGCCACTGGAAGATTGAACCAAATTGTTGTCCCATGGTGTCCATGGGCTCTGATTCAACTCTGTCCTGGTCATTGAGATCACCTGCCTCCCAGACATATACATGGTGGTCACACCTACCCAGGGAGGTTGGAAGCAGGATTTCCTGTGGTTCTCCATGGCTGCCCCAGCCTGCTCTGGGGAACTCTGCAAACATCAGCACACGGTGCAGACAAGAAGCATAGGTGGGGCATCAGCATCTCATTTCTTAGCAGGCTGAGAATGGGGTTGCCTGTCCTAAATTCCATCCTCACTGCTTGGACTTCCATGAATAAAGCAGTATCCCTATGGGTCTCCATGTGGTTTCTCAGGAAATTGACCTCATTGGACAGTTAATGACCTACATCTACCAATTCTCCCTGTTTCAGACCTGGTGAGGGGTCAAAGAGTCGGGGTTCCAGCTCCACCCCTTACCAGATGCTTGACCTTGAGGCTCGTTCCCTGAGGCTTCACACATTCCATGTGCAGGATTCAGCCAGCACAGGAGTTTGTTTGTTTTAGTCAAGTTGGTTGCAAACATCTAAGAGATAAAAGATAAGGACATTTCCAAAAAAAAAATTCTACATTTCCTGCTTTTCTCAAAAAATCAGAGGATCCGGTCTCACTGGCTTCCCAGCCCTGCCGGGCAACAATCCTCTGGCACAAGGTACATTCTTCAGTCCCTCCAGGCCAGGCAGCTTCTGGAGGTCAGTGAGAGGGGCTGAACTCCTGAGAGAGCCTCTGGGAGAACAGAGAGTGGGGCCCACAGGAATGAGGAACATGTTATGGCTTAGATGTGAGGCGTCCTCCAAAAGCTCATGTGTGAGATAATGCAAGAAGGTTTAGAGGTGGAATGATTGGGTTATGAGAGCCTTAAGCCAATCAGTGAATTAATCCCCTGATGGGATTAGCAGAGTGGTAACTGAAGGCAGGTAGGTGTGGCTGGAGGAGGTGGGTCATTGGGCAAGTGCCTTTGGGGTATATATTTTGTATCTGGTGAGTGGAGTCTGTCTCTCTCTCTCTCTCTCTCTCTCTCTCTCTCTCTCTCTCTCTCGCTTTCCTGATCATGTGCTGAGCCACTTACTCCACCACACGCTTTCACCATGATGTTCTGCCTCACCTCAGGCCCTGAGAAATGGAGCCAACCATCTATGGACTGAGACATCCGAAACTGTGAGCCCCCAAATAAACTTTCTCTCCTTAAACTTGTTCTTGTCAGATCCTTTGGTTACAGCAGAGAGCACGCTGACTAAAGTAGAGAGTAATTCTGGTCCTAGCCACGTCTGGGCACTTCCCCCACCCTTCCAGCCCTGTGACTGGTGTTAACACCACTACCCAGCAGCCTGATCCCACAGGCCCTCTCCATTTAGCTCCTCCACTCACATGTGTGGAAACCAGGGCTCAGGAAAGGCAACCTGGCAGGGGGAGGTGCCTGGGCTTTGAGTCAGACCCAGCGCATTTCTGGTGTTGGCACTGCCCCTTCCTAGCTCTGAGACCCTGGCCAAGTGTCTATACCACCAGTCCTCCATGTCCTTACCTTCGTGGCTCAGTAGTAGTATTTCCCTGACTCTGGGCTCGGGATTCAGGACACTGCCTGGATTGTCCCATTTACTCTTCCTGACAACCCTGTTTCATGGACCAGAAGAGAGGAGCTCAGGGAGCTCAGCAAGGAACTTTCCTGAGGTCACAAAATTTTGGGTGGATAGAGTCAGGCTTCAGACCCAGCTCTGGGTGAGTCCAAAGCTTATATTCTTGAAATGAAGAAAACAATGTGAACTTCATACAATCCTTGTGAGAATATAATGAGATAGTAAGTAGCAAAATAGTAGCAACATCTTCCAAGGAATCTCTCACTACTGTGCCAGGTGCTGTTGGAAGGATTTTAAACATATTAGCTCATTTAATTAACACATCACTATCAACAGGCACAGATGCTATTATCATCCTCTATTATTGATCAGGAAGCTGAGGCACAGAGAGGTTAGGTGACTTGCCTGAGGGCACAAACTAGTGCATAGTACAGTCAGCTACAGATTCCCTGCTTTAACTCACTATCCCAGGAACATAGAGCCCCCAAACTCCCACAGGCTCTCCTCACATCTCCAGCATTGTGTTGGCAACAGAGTCTGCACTGAGGTCACAGGGCACAGGGATTCCTGTTCCAGGCAGCTCCCTGCCCCATCCCCTCAGCCCCACCCCAGGCTCTGGCTGGATCTAGTGGGTGTTACAGAGTTACCAGCCTGAGAACAATGCAAGAGCCATGCCATCTATCTGTCTCCCTAGAAACCAGAGGCTGGCGGCCACTTGGTCTCCATCACCACCAGCGCCTCTCTGCCGTGTCACCTCCCAGGTCTGGGAACCCCACCAGGCCCCATGGAAGTCTTGACACTTCTCCTGTTCTATGACTCACCCCTCTAGGCTCTGGGAATCAAGGAGACATCTAGACAGTCTTCAATGTGCCTTCTCCAACCTCTGGACCTTTTCTCCAGCTTTTCCCTCTGCCTGAAGGTTCTCCCTTCTCCAGAAAGATCCCCAGGGGGGTAGATGGAATTTGTCTGCCTTTCTCAGTCCCCAGAACCCCTGAGGCCTTTGTCATTATGATTGTGTGTCTGTCTCAAACTCTGAACTGTGCAATTAACAGTATTGTACAAACCCCTCCAAACACACAGCGACACTCAGGAACACACGACCACACAGAAATATGCCAGAAATCTTTTCTCGTAGGGTATTCCCTGACTCCAAAGGCCCAACGCACAAAGGCACAGGTATGCACATGTGACCTCACCAAGACACCCATGTATGTGTTTCCACTAAGCACACAATAGGGTAAGATCTGAGAGTTTACACACACACACACACACACACACACACACACACACACAGCATGCTTCCAAGCGCTCACAGACATAGCTACCATCTACCAAGACAGAGCTACATGCAGAAATTGCCCTTTACACATCCAAAAACACACAGGAATATGCAATCATGCAGAGACCCCACAGCAAGATCACTGGCAGAGGTGCCATCCCAGGCCTGTGCTGGAGTCGGTCCCCAGGCAGGCTGGCCAGGGTCTGCTCTGAGGTTGGGAGGGCATCTCCTGGGAGACAGGCTGGGAGGCCCTGGGAGCAGGGCCTGGGAAACAGGGACACCACCTCCTGCCAGAGCTCAAGCCCGGAGGGGAAGATAAATGATGTGTCTGTTGGGCTCTTAGAATGGGAGGGTGGTCCTCAAAAGGAGGGGGCCTCCTGGGCTGATTCGAGGTTCCCTTGCTTGCTTGCCATTTATGCTTTCAGACCACCTCCACCCAGCAAGCCCCTACCTCAGGCCACTGCTCCAGCCACCCTTGTCAGACTCAGACTTGCCCCTTATGTAACGACCAGCTTTTACCAGCATTTGCAGAGGACAGGGCCAGACTCAGGGGGAACCTGGCCCCCAGGAGCCCCACAGATCTCACGCTAGCTGGCCCTGACAATCTGCTTCACTGTTTCATGGCATCTTCTTGGTGCCTCTGACAGGGAGCACTCTGCCCATTTTAAAGGTGTAAAAAAGCAGGTTTGGTAGGTGAAGGAAATTGCCTGAAGTGACCTGGCCTTCCCAAGATGGCAGCTGTTCCTGAGGCCCCAGGCTGGTGCAGGATTCCCCTCAGTCCTACCTACCACCTGGGGAAACAGGAGGAGCAGTCAGACCCCAGGTGGATTGGGTCTTTCTCTGGGGCCTGGGGAGGTAGCAGGACAGCTGGTGCTGGAGACGACTGGCCTTCCTGGCTCTGGGAAACCATCTCTTCTACACGGCAGGGGAGGGGTCCAGGTCTGAAAGCCAGAGACACCTGTGGAACACAGTGTCTGCTTTTGCTGGTAGCCCCAGTTCCACTTCTGGTTGCTAACAGGCTGTGGTCGGGTTACCATGTAGAGGCAGAGCCCCTGGAAGGTTCCTGTGAGACCCCCAGTTCCAAAATCCCTGACCCAAAGGAATTGAGAGTCCTGGACTATTCTGGGCCCTGCCGGAGAACACAGTGGAGCTAGCATCGGCTCCAAGGGCTGAAGAGATTAGAGCAGGAGACCTCCAGACCAGCCCAATTGCCTTAAGAACTAGGCAAGACAGCTCTGAGAGGCCAGAGGCACGTTTAGGGAAGCACAAAACTACTCCCAGACTGATCCTTGCAAGCCCACTGTCCCCCAACTCTGAGGAACTCTTCTGGGACACTGGATGCTGTGACCATCTCTGGCCCCTGCCTCCCCAGCTCCTGGGCTTGAGTGGAGACCCTCAAACCATGGTCCCCATGTTGGGAGGGGGCTTGATGGTCTGCAGCCAGCTATGGGGCCCTAGGAATCCCTCCAGCCTATATGGGGTCACTCATGTGATGCACAGGAAGGTGGCATTTCCCAGCCTAACTTGCCAAGGTGACAAAGGTTGTGTGCCATGGTTTGAATGTGGTTTGTTCTCACCAAAACTCAGGTTGAACCTTGGTTGCTAATTAGCAGTGTTGGGAGATGGGCCTATAATGTGATTAATGTGTTTCCTGCAAGTCTGGATTAGTTCTTACAGGAATGGATTACTTCTCACAAGACCTGGCTGTTACAAACTGGGTCAGTGCTTTTGTCCCCTCCCTCTCTTCCACATTGCCCTCTGGTTAGTCTGGCATGTGTCCCACCATGGAATGCCATCTACCATGTTTTACACACTGAGGCTCTCACCAGATTCAGCCTCTGGATCTTGAACTTAACAACCTCAACTGTAAGCTAAATAAACCCTTTTTATATATACATTATCCAGTCTCAAGCATTCTGTTAGAGTTAAGAAAATGAACAACATACAATGTAACTGGCTTCTTCAAGAAGGTGTATGGGCAGAAGTGACCTTTCCTATTCTCATACCCAGCCTTAAAACCACTAGAGTGACAGTCCTTGCTCTTTTCTTTGCCTTCCACAGTGACAATGTCTTGAAGATAGTGGTACCATAAAATGGAAGGAACATGGATTCCTGAGTAGACATGTGGAGGAGACATGTTCAGGAGATCTACTGATCTACACTGTATTGTGTGTGAACGAGAAATAAACTTTTATTATTACCCTATTGAGATTTCAAGATTGATTTCTTACCTCAGCATAGCCTAGACAGCCTGACTAATAAACTCCTCTTTAACAGATTTTATATTTGGAGATTTCACCTAAGATTTTATTTGAAGAGCTCTGTGGCTAAAATCCCCTACCTGAGATGTCTTCTCTCAGGGTCTCACAGCTCTGATGTCCTTGGGATTATATTTTTAGGCAGTTTTGAGCAGTGTAGAAAGGAGCTTTGAGCTGCTTATGTATCATGGCTTGACTACCGGCAAGCTTCACACTTTTCTTTCTCTTTCACTTTCTCTCTCTCTCTCTCTCTCTCTCTCTCTCTCTCTCTCTCTCTGATACTGAGGATTTAAACCAGGGGCACTTTACCACTGAGACACATCCCCAGGCCCTTTTATTTTGAGACAAGTTCTTCTCACTAAGTTGCTTAGGGCTTCACTAAGTTGCTGAGGTTGGCTTTAAACTTGTGATCCTCCTGTCTCCATCTCTCAAGTCTCTGGGATCACAGGCATATGCCACCAAGCCTGGCAGGCCTCACACTTTTCTGAGCATCTGTCACCCATAGGGTCACTGATGCTTCACCTATAGGGAACCTAGAGGGCCAGTAAGGACCTGTAAACTATAAAGGTGAGGGATGGTAATGTGACCTTCTGTCATTATGTAGGCACCCCCTGCCCCAGGCAAGGGCAAGGAGAGACTTCAAAGCTTTATTTCTATGTGGGATATATGGAAGTCATCTGGAATCACCACGTTTCATTCATTGCTTCACCAAATATTTATAGAGTCAGTACTCTGCTGGGAGGGAACAAGGCTAGGTTCTGACATCAAACCCTCCTGTCCTTCCTCTACTTCCTTTCTCTCTCAGAGATAGTCTCCTTTGTTTTGGAGAAGAGAGAGTGGAGTCCACCCGCACAGCCACTGTGGCTCACATTCGTTGAGAGTATACTATGTGCCGGGCCCTTTGTGGCTCAGTTAAGCCTCGTCATCACCTGCAGGAACAGAGAGTTTCTGAGCTGCCCGCCCCAGTTACACAGTGGGACACGTGGCAAAGCTGGGATCTGGACTCAGGAAGTCCTGCACCAGCACCTGCTCAGAGGACCGCAGAGCCACCCTGCCATGCCCACTTCTGCACTGTGGGTGTGCGCCGAGGTGTGCAGGTGCACGCCAGGGAGAGGCTGTTGGCGAGTGGGTTTCCAGGGCAAAGCAGAACAGTAAAATTGCTCTGTTGCTTTGTCTCTTCTGCTCCTATAGCCTGTTTCCCTCTTAGCTCATTTGAATGCCTGACCTACAGTTGTTGCTTTGTTTCTAATTCTTCCAGTACCTTCTCACTGTCCTCAGGATTCTGTCCAAGACCCTAGGCTTGGCATTCAAGGCCCCCGGGGTGGTCTTCCAGTCCACTTCTGCCATGCTCTGCCCCATGTGCTGGGCCCTGTGCTGCTTAGTTTGAACCAAGCGTGAGCAGCGTCCCCCCAGCCCAGCCTGCTGTCTCAGCCTGAGGCACCCTGGTCATCCTCTCTTCCTGGTGTGCTCTTCCCACTCTCCCACCCACTTCCCTCCTTTTGGACTTTCAAAACAGCTCCAGAAGCCTGTCCTGGACTCCCAGGTTGGGCCAGTTTCTCTCCTCTGCAGTGTCACTGCCCTGATCCACTGGGATGTCACATTTCCATCTCCACCTGATACTTGGTGGCTCCTGAAGGGCAGGGCCTGGGCTGGGTCCCCAACATCACCCAGCACAGGACCTGGCACAGGACATCAGTAACCCTGGGTGGACCTGGATCATGAGTGAGGTTTCATGGTGTCCTGCAGATGGACCCACATAGAGTGGCAGGTGGGGAAGAGGATAGAATGGGACCAAGGGCAGAGTAGGGTCTGAAGACCAGGGCACAGGGAGGTCAGAGTGGCCAGAGGTGTCTAGGGACAGGTTTCCTCAGAGCTTGGCTCATCTAAGGCTTCAAGGAGAGTTACCCACACTGGTTCAGAAGGGTGCTGGAACCAGACCACACATATCCCATGAGACAACAGCTAGGTTTTTGGCCCCAGTATTAAATAAATATGTATATATTTATTTAATTTTGGCCCCAGTATTAAATATATATATATGTATATATATATATACACACACACACACACACACACACACACACACAATAGATACATACAAAAGAGATGATGTATGTAGCATTTTATAAGGAAAGTGTAGATTAGTCATACCATTGATTATCCAAATTCAGGACCTTTTTTAGAAAGAAAAGAGTGGTGATGGATAATTATGTTGAGATGACAGATATAAACCAAGATTGTCTTGGGAACACCAGTTGTATGGCCACCTTGGATAGAAAGCATAAATAATGAGCCTCTTTGAAGACAACTTAAACTTGAGTGCAAGGCTGATGCTGTGGGCTTCTTGTCTGTCCCGTCCCTCCCTCGCCTTCCCTGCAGAAGTAACCATTCTCTTGAATTTCCTCTTTTAAAGCAAATTTGCATCACAACGTAGAGAAATCTAAACAACATAGTTTGTTTGCTTGTTGTCAAGCCTTGTAAATGTTGGATCGTGCTGTCTTCCGCAGCAAGCTTTTCTCACCAGTGTTGTGTTTCTAGATTCTTCCACACAGTTGACTGTGGCTCTGTTGGATTCACTTCCAATGCTGTAAAGGATTTCATTATACAGAGATACCACAAGTCACTCATTTTCCTGTTCAAGGCGTTGGGGGATTTCTAGGGTTTGCCATTATGAATACCGCCACCAGGGCCATCCTCACTCACGTCTCCCACAGCTTGCACACAGGGGTGTCTCTAGGGTTTACACTTAGTAATGAAATTACTAAATATTCTGCTTTGAGAAGCTCAAAGCAGGTGCAACCGTCCACACTGCATCAGAAGCCTGCCAATTCTCACCTCACCAATACTTGTCAGATTCCTTTCCTATGGAAAAATCTGTGGTCTTAATTTGCATATTCCTGATTTCTCTAAGGTTGAGCTTCTTTTCTTGAGGTTTATTTCCCATTCATATTTCCTCAGCTCTGAAATGCTTGTTCAGATCTTCTGCTCTTTTTTAATTGAGTTGTTTGTCTTCTTAATGATTTGTGAGAGTTCTTTATATATTCTGGGTAGTCATGGTTTGTTCATTATTTATGCTGTAATATATTCTCCCAGTTTGTGGTCGATGTTTTCAATAATCACAAAAAAATTAACTTAAAGCCTAATGCAGTGGCACACGCCTATAATCCCAGTGACTCGGGAGGCTGAGGCAGGAGGATCGAGAGTTCAAAGCCAGCCTCAGCAATTTAGCAAGGCCCTAAGTAACTCAGTGAGACCCTGTCTCTAAATAAAATATGAAAAGGGGTGGGGATGTGGCTCAGTGGTCAAGGGTCCCTGGGTTCACTCCTTGGTACCAAAAAATAACTTAATTAACTTGGAGGAAGCAGAGACCAGGCAGGGCAACAAACACTCCAGCAGATGCCTACCATGAGGGGTTGAGGTTGTGGCTCAGTGGAAGAGCACTCGCCCAGCATGTGTGAACCCTGGGTTCCATCCTCAGCACCACATAAAAATAAATAAAGGTATTGTGCCCACCTACAACCAAAACAAAACATTTTTTTAAAAAAGTTAAAAAAAAGAAACACCACCATGAAACATTACTAACACCCTATAAGAAATAGGAGAAAATATTTTATCTACAAGAAAAGAACAAGATAATACAATAAGAGAAGTCAGAGAACAACAGAGCTCCTGGAAATATGAAAGACATTTTTTTAAAAACTGGGGAGAATTAAAAAATTTTCCAGAATGGAGGGCAAAAAGGGATGAAAAGTAGGTAAAAAAAAAAAAAAGGAAATACAGATGACCAGTGAGGAGGGCCAATATATGAATAATTAAGGAGTTCCAAAAAGAAAAAAAAAATAAAATCATTATAGAGGTAGGTATAGAAAATGTTCTCTAAACTGAAGATGATGAGTTTTAGAATGAGAAGACATACTGTGTGTCCAGCACAGTGAACAGAAACAGATTCACTTCAAGACACACAAAGTTACAGACACTTAAAAGCATCCAAAGAAAGAAAAAGATTCCTTTTAAAAGATTAGGAAACAGCCAGGCATGGTAGCACATGCCTCTAATCCCAACAATTTAGGAGGTTAAGGTAGGAGGATTACAAGTTTGAGGGCAGACTCAGCAACTTAGTGAGGCCCTAAGCAACTTAGCAAGTTGAGGCCCTGTCTCAAAACAAACTGTAAAACAAAAAAGGACTGGGGATGTGACTCAGTTGTTAAGTGCCCCTGGGTTCAATTCTCAATACAAAAATAAATAAATAATCATAATAAAATTTTACAAAAGATTAGGAAACAGAATATCATTGGACTTTTCAGTAGAAACTAGAAGACAATGGAGCAAGCCTTCAAATCCAGAGATAAAAGTATTTCCAATTTAGAATTCTGTAGCTAATCAATCAAACTATGAATTAAAAAAGAGGCACTTCCTATAATCTAAGCAACTCAGGAGACTGAGACAGGAGGATTGCCAGTTCAAAGCCAGCCTTAGCAACAGTGAGGCACTAAGCAACTCAGTGAGACCCTGTCTCTAAATAAAACACAAAATAGGGCTGGGGATGTGGCTCAGTGATTGAGCCCCCCCACACACCAAAAAAGAGGCACTTTTAGACTTGCAAGATGTTAAAAATGTACCTCAAATACTTCCTATATTATTCCACTTTCTGTTGCTAATAATACAATATTACAGATTGGGTGAATATTAAGGAAAAGAGGTCTATTTTGGCTTACAGTTCTGGTCCAAGGTGGTGGAGGTAGGGGTGGGCACATTTGGAGATGGCCTTTCTTGCTGACAAAGTCCCAAGGCAGTACAGGGCATCACAGGGGAAGAGACAGGAGTGATATGTGTCGGTGTAAATGTGTGATATATGTACGTGTGTGTACATGGGGGGGTTGTCTCTCTTATAAAGCCCCCAGGATTTATTCATAGGAGCTCCACCCTGATGACCTTATCTAATCCTAATCACCTCTCAAAGGCCCCACCTTTACATACCATGGTCAGATAAACTCTGACATGAGTTATATGTTAATGGTTTCATAGAATCTCCTTTTAGAAAGTTGTGGCTAGGCAAGCTGAGCATGGTTGTGCATGCCTGTAATCCCAGCGACTCAGGTGGCTGAGGCAGGAGGATCACAAGTTTGAGGTCAGTCTCAGCAATTTAGCCAGACCCTAAGCAACTTGGCAAGACCCTGTCTCAAAATAAAAAATAAAAAGGGCTAGAGATGTGGCTCAATGGTTAAGTGCCCCCTGGGTTCAATCTCCAGTACAAAAACAGAAAGCAAAAAAAGTTGTGGCTGGTGTTCTCCCAAATAAGACAGAATCTGGAGAGAGGAGGACTTGTAAACTGGGAAACAAGGGATCCAACACATCGGAAAAGTGCAGAGCAGCTTCCAGATGCTGGTGAAGGGAGGTCCCACAGGAAGAGCTGAGCAGCTGGCCTTGCCACCAGACAGCCCAGGATGGCCAGTCCAAACTTCAAGGGAACTTCTTAGACAAGGTAAGTTGGAGGAATACTTAATATGGATGATTATATTAAGAGGAGATTTACATAAACTAGGGAAAGTTTGGGAAGGAATGAGGGATGGACACATAGAAAAGCAAGAAATAAAACAAAAATGATCAATTATTAATTCCAAGCACAAAGTTATGTAGGACAAATATTCACCATGGCACACTGTGAATAGCATTTATTTCATTATGATCACATCAAAATCTTTGCAGGATATGACAGCAAATGTACAGGGAGCAAAAGAAAGTAGACATGTTGGAATAAAATCAAAACTTAAGGGAGTGGGGGCATAGCTCAATTGGTACAGTGCCTGCCTCCCAACCACAAGACCCTGGGTTCAATCCCCAGTACCACAAAAAAAAAAAAAAACCCTTAAAAATTCTGTTTTATTGAAGGACATGATCAACAGATAGAAAAGCTGCCCACAGAATGGGAAAGATGTCAGAACCATGTATCTAATAAGGGGTTAATATCCAGAAATATAAGAATTCCTACAACTCAACAACAAAAAAACTATAAACATGATTTTAAAAAGGGCAAAGGACTTTAATAGATATTTCTCCAAATAAAGACAAATTAATGGCTGATAAGCACATGAAAAGATGCTCACCATCACTAATCATTTAATAAATTCAAATTAAAATCATGATGAAAAAAATTCCCACAAAAACCTCGTACCCATTAGGATAGCTATTACCAAAAACAAACAAAACCCAGACAACAATAAGTGTTGGCCAGGACTTGGAGAAACTGAAATCCTTGTGCCCCTTTAGTGGGAGTATAAAATGGTAGAACTGCTGTGGAGAGAATTTAAACTAGAATTATGATACGATCCAGCAATTCCACTTCTCAGGATATTCAAAAGAATTGAAAGCAGGGACTTGAAGAGATATTTGTTCACCCTTGATCATAGTGGCTTTATTCACAATAGATAAAATGCAGGACCAACCCAGGTGTTCATTGATGGATGAATGGAGAGACAAAATATGGAATGTACATACATATAATGGAATATTTTTTTGTTCTTAAAAAGGAAGGAAATTCTAACACATACTACAGCCTGGATGAACTTTGAAGTCATTATGCTAAGTGAAATAGCCAGACTTAAAAGGACAAATACTGGGCAGTTCTCCTTCCTTGGGGTCTCTCCTTCCTAGAGTAGGTGAATTCATAGAGACAGAAAGTGCAATGGTGATTTCCTGGGGCTGGGGTGGAGCTACGGTTGGATGGATCTGGAGTGTCCATTTGGGAAAATGAAAATGTTCCGGAGAGGGATGTTCATGTGGGACTGGTTATACAACAAATGCAAATGAACTTAATGCCACATGAATTGTGAAAGTGGTTAGGATGGGGCTGGGGTTGTGACTCAGTGATGGAGGGCTCACCAGGCACATGTGAGGCACTGGGTTCGATTCTCAGCACTGCATATACACAAATAAATAAAATAAATATCCATCAACAACTAAAAAAGAAGTGGTTAAGATGGTAAATTGTGTCACAAAAATAATTTAAAATTAAAAAAAAATTTTTAAAGAAAAAATACCTTTTCAAATCACATATTCATTTTACTAGCAGGATGGGCAGGAGTTGAGTCAGAGAGTGTATGTGTCTGAATGTGCATGGGTTAGGGAGCATTGGGGTGTGTGTGAGAGAGCTAAGCTCTCATCTGTATGATGGGAAATCAAGATAGTCCCTAACCAGGTGCGGTGGTGCACACCTGTAATCTCAGAGGCTCAGGAGGCTGAGGCAGGAGGATCACCAGTGCAAAACCAGCCTCAGCAACTTGGTGACACTTTAAGCAACTTAGTGAGACCTGGTCTCAAAATAAAAAATAAAAGGATGTGGTTCAGTGGTTAAATACCCCTGGGTTCAATTCCTGGTACCCCCCGCCAAAAAAAAATTACTAAAAGTGAAGATCAAGAAACAGAAAGAAGTGTGTTATTTAACAATATAACGAAAAGATTATATGTATCTACCAAAAGATTCAGCTAAGAGTAGGCAGCAGGTGCCTCTGGGGAGAGTGAAGGTGGAACACAAACAACTTAAGATTTTCAAAACAAGCCTTGCAGAACAACATGATTCTCTAAACTATGAGCAACTAAAACTTTTTAGCGGGGGAAGAAACTACATCAAACCAAAAACAATCAGAAAATTGCTGATCCTCCCCTGGAACGCCCTGGGCTTTAGGCCAAATTACCAAATGACCTTGAGGAACACCTGCTATCATAGGCAGAGAGGTCAGGGCCCCTGTGTTCCATCCTTTTCCCTAGAACAAATGGTGGCACTCAGAGCTGGTGGCCCTTAGAGAAGGGAGACACATCTGCCCAGGCAGAGGCCCATTGTTTACTGGCCTAGCTGCACATTCATTTTAATGTATCAGAAAATGCAATTACTATATTGAACCTGTGATTTCATGGGGATTATTGATTAGGATGAAGCTGAGTTTGCTAGTGAAAGGATTTAAGGAAAACATAGCCACCCTTTCGTATTCATGGGTCCCACATTGTCAGATTCAACCCATAAAGGATATAAAAACATTAGAAAAAATATGTCTATACTGAACATGTACCTTTTCATCATTCCTTTTCATCATTCCCTAAACAATGCAGTGTGGCAGCTGTTTACATAGTATTTACTATACTAGGTGTTCTAAGCAACCTAGAGATGATTTAAAGCATTTGAGAGGATGTGTGTACATTATATGCAAACAGTACATCATTTTATATAAGGGGCTTGGGCATCCACAGATTTTGGTTTCTGTGGGCATAGAGTCTGGGGACCAACTGCCCTCAGATGCTAAGGGACAGTAGTACTAGGAGATGGTAGAGGAGATAAGTGGAAACTGAGTCATTCAAGTGGGATAGAAATGACTGGAGACACAGGAAATACTGACCTAGTGCAATCCCTCAGGTCAGGGATGAAAACCCCATGCCTGGGAGGACAAGGGACCCACCTTGTGTCCTACAGTCAGACCATAGAGGCAGCTGATGTGATCCCCACTCTCCTAAGAGGCAAGAAATGAAAGCTGGGTTTGTCCTGCTCTTCTAGGAAGCTCTGAGTTACCATCACTCTCTCAGTGTCTCCCTCGGTACACTGAAGGGTTCAGCAGCTAATAGCAGTCATGTGGCTGATGGGTGGTAGGAAGTCCTTGGAGAGCATGCTGACTGGGTAACAGAACAATTACAGGAATAAAAGCTTACAGTGTGTGCTACCTACTGAAACCCTTCTAAGAACTTAACAAACACTAGCCTTTTCACCCTTATGCATTCTTACAGCCAGCCTGCAAGTGAGTTCCCAAAGAGTTTTTTTAAGGTGGGGGGGGGGATGAGGGATTGAACTCCGGGGCGCTCGACCACTGAGTCACATCCCCAGCCCTATTTTGTATTTTATTAGAGATAGGGTCTCACTGAGTTGCTTAGCACCTTGCTATTGCTGAGGCTGGCTTTGAACTTGAGATCCTCCTGTCCCAGCCTCCTGAGACACTGGGATTACAGTTGTGTGCCACGCGCCCAGCCCCAAAGAGTTTTGCTTCTTGAGAATCACAAGCCCGTGGCCCTCTCCTACTCAGATAGGCTGACCTGTGTGACCAAGAGGGTATTATAGAAATGATGGAGTGTGACTTCCATGCTTAGGTCAGAAAAGATATTGTGACTTCTTCCTTTCTCTGGATCAACTGCCATTTCCTGGGGGAACCAGCTGCCATATCCTGAGAACACTCAGCAGAGTCAGCTGTGTGGTAAAAAACTAAGTCCTCCTTCCAATAGCCAATGTGAACCTGCCTCCAGCCCCAGGTAAGTCTGCAGCCTGGCCAACATCTTGACTGCAGCCTCATGAGGGACACAGAGTGAGGACCACCAATCTAAGCAGCTCCCAAATTCCAACCCCCAGATACTGTGAGACAGGATGTGTTTATTATGTTCTTAAACTATTATGTGTCAGTGTCATTTGTTATATAGCAATAGGTAATAGATACAATTAGGTAACATTTCCATTTCCATTTTATAGATGAGGAAATTGAGGCACAGAGTCATACAGGTAGCAAGTGATTTAAACCGCAGTGGTTTGGATTTATACAAAGTTCATGTCCTGAATTAGAATCTCTCATTTATAGGAGATAAATGTGCTCTCTCCTTCGTCTCTGCCTACTCAGAGACAAAGGAGAGAGCAGAGACAGTGACACAAAGGCAGAGAGACCGTGCAAGGAGAAATGGGTATCTGGCTCACAGCACAGTGTGAAGACCTGGGGTCATGCATCCACAAAGCTAAGGGAGGGGACAGTGGGGAGCTTGGTGCCCTTGCAGTAGCAGTGGTTGACTTCGGGCTGCTGGTCTTGGACCTTGACTGAGTGGGTGACACAGCCTTGGGAGTCTGGGGGTACCTGGTGGTGGGAGTCTGATGCCCCTGAACAGCCCCCTCCCTGGGACTCTTATCCCCCTCTGCTGTCACTGTCCCAGTCTACATCCCCCCCACACCAGAATCCCCAGTGGCAGGGATGGAGTTTTGTCATCTGTATCCCTCCCCTAGCACAGGGCCAGCCAAAGTAGGCCAGGCAGGGTACAAGCAGAAGGCCCTTTGGCCCTGGCCCTGGGGAGGATTCATCTGGTCACACCTTCCTTTAACAAGTCATCAGCAGTGACACAGCAAGGACCAGGACAACCCGGTTTCTGACTTGCAGGACTCTTCATTGGGTGGAGGATCCAACAATGTCAGCCCAGACAGATTGGGACGCACTGTGCTGTGGGAGCCCAGAGGGGCAGAAGGTTTCCACAGGAGGAGGCATGTGAGCAGAGACTAGGATGAACTGAGGTCACCAGTGCCTCAGTGCTAGTTCTAGGCAGAGGGTCTGGCCTAGCAAGGGTCTAATGTTCCAGTTCTTAGGGGGCAGAGTAAGGAGTAGGGGTGCAAAATGGGCTTCAGGGCCTCTAGTGGCCCTGGAGGTAAGGCATGGAGGTATCAGGGACAGTGTCATGCTGACAGCAGGTGGAAGGTCACCTATATGTCTCATGGAGTACGAACTGCTTTGGGGATTGAATTTGGGAGTTCTCTTTGGAAACCCAGGGGTAGGCAGGTCCCATATGCTTGAGTCATCCCATTACTCAAGAGAGAGGACAGATGAGGACAAGAAGTCACCTGGGCAGCAGAAACTACACCCAAACCTCAGTGTGCATTTGTTGTCTTAGGCATTCCACTGTTGCCCCTCAAAGGAATTAACACTCTGGTGCCTGAAAAATTCCCAGTGCCACCATCTGGGTTAGAATGCTGACCCTGACATTTATTGGCTGTGTGATCTCTCCATTGAGCTTACCCAGCTGTGAAATGGAGATGCTGTAGGGATTCAACTAGTAAAAGATAAAGCACTTAGAATTGGGTCTGACCCCCAGAAGTGTACAATAAATATTAGCAATTAGTACGTTTGGTGTGGTCTTCTTTCAACATTTTCAGTTATTTAAACATAATTTATCTAATGCTTTTCTTCTGCCTGCTCTTGTGTTTATCCTCTGAAAACACTGTCATCCAAGGGGACAGAAACCTTCAGTAAAGGCAGAAGCAAATGCTGGTCCAATGTGTCTCATGCCAGGGACCCAGAGATGCAGAAGAGCTGGTCCCCATCCTCAGGCTGATAAGGTGGCAGCACAGGGTGATCCAGGCCGTGACAAACAGAAGTCCAGGGGTTGTAGGGACCCAGAAAAGTGACCCAAATTGGGTAGGGGTGCTAGAGAAGCTGAGAGAATTCTGCTGAGAGGGATGTGGAGAGACAAAGAGTAACCCATTCTGGCAACTTGACAGATGGGTAGACAGTATCAGCAAGGATTCCCTTGGGGACATGGGGGAATGCCTGGGCTCAAATTGCATTCTTTGTGTGTTGGGAAGTCATCAGGGGTTTTTGAACAGAGAATTATGTTTGAATAATAATAATGACAACTAATATTTATCAGGTACCCACTGCATCCTGTATGCTGTGCACACACAATCTTATCTAATATAAACCTCACAGCAGCCCTAAGTGGTAAGTACTGTCACTGCTCCCATTTTTCAGATGCAGAAAATGAGCTACAGAAGTTGAATTGCCCAAGTTCGCATAGGGAAGGAAAGAACAGACTCAAATTCAGGCAGTCTGACCCAATAACTATGCCTCTTTTCTTTTATTTCTCTTCATTCCCTCTTCTTCTCCCTCTCCCTCTGGAGATTGATCCCAGGGTCTTGCACATACTAGGCAAGTGCTCTACCACTTAGCCACACCCCCAGACCATGGCTAATGCTCTTAACCTTTCTACCTGTTGCCTCTGAACTTCACCCCACACAAAAATCTTAAAGCTGAAATGAACCTCAGAGACTTCCCATCTCACATGAGAAACTGAGACTCAGAGATGGAAATGACTTTTCAAGAACACAGAGTGTGACAGGGAGCTAGATAGATTAGTCTGGGCAGCAAGAGGGGCTTCTGTCTAGGGCTTTACAGCTCAGGCATTTCTGTTTGGCACAAAATCCAAACTCCTTGCTCTGGTCTTCGAAGCCCTCCTGCCATCAGGGTATGGTGGACTCCCTGCAGCCTCTCCTGGTGTACACACCTCTCCCTTTCACCAGGCTCCGGCCCATCTTGAGACTTCTACATTGCTGTTCCCTCTGCCAGGAATACTTTTCCATGTGATCTTCATGTTGTCAGTTTCTTTACTATTCAGTGAACTGTCACCTCCTCTAAAAGTTACCCTCTACTCTTATACCACCCTGGATTTTTTCCCATAGCAATTAGAATAATCTAAAATAATCTTTTTTGCTTCCTTATTTTTGTGTTTTTCTCTCCCAACTAAGATATAAACTGAAGGAGAGCAGAGAGAGGTCTTGTATTATTTTTACACTGCATCTTTGAGCCTTGAACAGAACCTGATACCTAGTAGGTGCTCTAAAAGTTTTTGTTGGGAGTGCTTAAGTCCACATTCCATTATCTGTTGATGGTCTGTTCCCCATCAGTCAGGGACCTCCCTAGGGCTGGCACCATGTCTGATTCACCTTGGCACCCCCAGGTCTAACACATGGCCAGAATCTGCTTAAAATGATCAAGGGATAGAAGGGATAATGGAAGAAGCACCCTGAGGTCTCCTAAGGCCCAAGCCCTTTCCTGGTGGCAATTGCCACTGGGCAATCCTTTGGGCTCAGGAAGCTGTAAGACAGGGTGATTTCCAGGTCTATGGCTAATAGCCCCCACCCTTCTGCTGGGAAGGAAGGGCAAGAAGGAAAGTGGGTGGACCTAACACCTGGCCTTGACACCTGCAAGGTGATCCCAATTAGTGGTCAATGACCTCAAATTTCATTTTCTGAAGAAGGTTGTGTGGTTGGGACAGGCTTACCAGCAGGCGACTAAAACCTAGTCCGGGTTCTGTTCTCCACATCCCGCACCCTGGAGCGGCTGAGGTGGAGTTAAGATGACCCAAGAGAAGGCATTTTCTGCTTTGCACAGAGACCAGTGAGGCGGACAGAGGTCCTATATGTGCAGCCCCTAGTGGCAGAGATGACGCTGCCCCTACAGTGGTCTCCTTTCTTCATCCTAACAAGTTTACCTAAGGGTTTCCCAATTGTCTGCCTTTTTGCTTGAAAGGGTGAAGAATACCGAATGTGGATGAACAGTTGGTGAGCCAGGCCTAAGCGACCTGCCTCACATCCCTGCCTGCGATCGCATGAGCATATAACACACGCAGATGGACACAGGCACAGAAAGCAGCTATGTATCTGGAGCTGTTGACAGGTGTAGAGGTCATGGCTCATACCCTGGGCTTCTCCTTCATCACCAATATCTTAATGCCCCGGTTCCTAGTCCCCCAAACCCCACAGCGCCCCGCAACGCGCACACTGCACAGGTTTGCGCGGTCTGCAACATCATTTTCCCTCCCATCCTGACTCTGCTGGGCATCTCCTGCATCAGATCTGCCACCTCCTCCGGGAAGCCCATGTTGCTTCCCCTGGACCTGCTACCGTCAGGAGCAGGGGCCTCGCCTGGCTTATACCTGCGTGTGCAGAGTCTAGCACTCGGATGGGCCCACAGCGGGGTCGTGGAGCGACTGCGAAGGCAGGAGGGGACCAAGGACAAGG
>JAJEJO010051213.1:52560-86837 GCA_020662805.1 Glaucomys volans
CTGAAGCGCGGCGGCGGCGGCGGCGGCGGCAGCGGCAGCGGCGTGGGGGGCGCGGGGCGCGGCGGCCGGAGCCCCGGGCCCGCCATGGGCCGCTTGGAGCGGGCCGCGCTCCGGCCGCTGGCGCTGCTGCTGCTGCTGCTGCTGCTGCAGCTTCAGCATCTCGCGGCCACGGCGGATCCACTACGCGGCGGCCAAGGTGCGTGTGGTGGGTCCCCGGCGGTGCTCTGCGCCGCCCCAGCAGCCAACAAAGCGCGGCCCTGCGAACGGGGGGAACCAGTTATCCCTGAATTTGCACTCGAACCCGCCTGCGGTTCCTTGGGCGGAGAGCTCTGCTCCCCGGGAACCCGCTCTTCGGAGATGGGCGCGTCGGGGGCCTGACTTGCCGTGAACTTTACCAGGGGTGGTCATTCATGGTTTCGGGTGAGCGGTGCCATTCTCGCGGTTGGGGTTTATTTGACATGCGTGCTCAACCGCAGCGGTGAGCAGAGCTCAGCTGCTTCCCCGCCTGACAATGCGCTTACTAGGACCCCTGCGCGCGGTGGAGTGTGGCTGTTTGCAAGGGGAATGAGCCGATGCGCCCAGTGCGTGTGTCCAGCGTGAGCTGTCTCCCTGTGGGCTGTGTCTGCGTGAATCTCTGACCGTGTGTACCGCTGGGTCTGAATGGAGGGTGTACCCAAGTGGTGTGACGCCGCCTGTTAAGTATGAGCTTGGTCTCGCCGTGCCACCAAGCGGTCCGCCATCCGGGGAACTCATAGCATCTGGATCAATGGTGCCCTAAGCCCTTGGGGTCTCCAGCATCTCTCACTTTCCTTTTCCCGGGCTCAAGTCTGCTAACCCAACTCTCGGTTCCTCCTACTCCCTAGGGCCCATTCAGGAGTGCCAAGAGCACCAGTTCCGGTGTCGGAACGAGCGCTGCATCCCCTCGGTGTGGAGATGCGACGATGATGACGACTGCTCGGACAACAGCGACGAGGACGACTGCCGTGAGTGACCAGCCGGGGCGCTCAGACCCAGAGACAGAGGAAGCGGTGGGGGGCGCCATGCTCTGTGTGCACATGGCTCCAGGCGCCGCGGGGCCACCTGCTTCAGTCACGCAGCCTCCCTCCAGGCCGAGTGGCTCTCAGCTACCGGCAGGAGCTGGGTGGCTGGCGTGTCTTGGCTGGGCCTGGGGCGGAGCCCAATTCCGTGTGCCCCAAGCCCGCCACGCCGGGCCGGAACTGTGGGCGTGAACGCGGCAGCTCCTGTGTGCGTGTACATTCCAGCGATCCGGCCTCCTGGGTCTCCCACCTGAACCCCACCCTGCGTGCGAGTGTCTCAGAGTTCCACGCGGGCCCTGGCCGCTTGACTTTTCTTTTCCTGCTAGGTTTTTGCGAATGAATGGGCTCCCCCGGGGCCCCTGATTGGTTGGGTAAGGAGCACCCCATAGGCCTCCGTGGCCGGAGCCACCAATCGTGGAGCCGGCGGATGTGTAGTATTCCGGCGCCCTGGGCACAGGGGCCCTGCCCTGGCCCCGCCCCAGGCGCACCCTCTGGGTGGTGGTGCCTGCGGGAAGTCAGCGCCCGCTGCTTTTCTGTCGAGTCACGGTGAAGACCTTTTAGAGCCGCCCTAAGTACCCGACTGCACTCTCCTGCCAGCCGGGTCTGGGTACGACTCATGGGCACCAGGAAGGAGGGGACCAGAAGGAAGGGTTTGTTTCCTGGAAGGGGCCCGAGGCCCCGACTGTCTTTGGTTGGTGAGCGTGGTGTTAGCACACTGGGTGCAACTGATTTTGAAGTTCGTTGTCTAGGGCCGCGGGGTTTCTGTTATCTGTGAGACCGGAAGGTAGTTAGTAGGCAGTTGCCTTGGTGGCAGGAATATAGTTCCAGGAACACAAAAACCAGACTTTTCTAGATAGACCCAGGCGGTCATTCATTTATCATTACTGAGGCGTTCTGTGAGCCAGGCGTCCGGTACTCTGGAGAACATGCCAACCGGGAACACAGAGAAGAGGCAGCAGGTAGGCGGACCCTCAGCTCTGCACAGTGTGCAGGAAGGAGAGGGGACACTTGGACAGGTAAACTGTCTGTTGGGTCCTTGAGATTTTTTGACTGTTTGCCAGCCAGCCTTGACTGTTCACTCTCAGACCTAACCCAGAGTGGGCTTTGTGACTCTTGCACATCATTTTTGTCTGCCTCAGTTTCCCCACCTGACCACTTGGGCTAATAATTCCTGCCCTGGCAACCTCACGGGGCTGTTTTGAGGACTAATTATAGAAACGTCATTGGAAATAAGGAGACTGGTGGAAAGTGCTTATCTTATATAAACTCCTTTAATCTTCACAATAGACCTATTGTACAGGGCAAACACCTGAGGCACTGAGGGGTTAAGTTACTGTTCCAGAGCTACTGAATTGCTGAGTAGGACCTTGAATTGAAGTATCTGCCTCCACACTACTTAGCCTAATGACGACTCGATGTTCCCCGGTGCTATTGAAGTTGTGAAAATGGCCCTGGTCAGGTAAAATATAAGAGTGAATCTCATACATGGGAGTTGTTCCTCTGATCGCCTTAGACGGGGGGTGCTGTGGAGAGGCAGGGAAATAGAAACTGCTCTTCTGTGTTAGTTACACTGTACCTTCTTGACTCTTTAGAATGACAGTCTTGTGAGGTGGCTATGAAGACCAGAAGTTTCTCTGTCCTCCTGCTTCATAGATAAGAATACTGACTCAGAGAGGTTGCATGGTTTGCCCAAGGCCATACAGTTCAGAATGACAGAACTTGATCAGAATCTCTGTCAACTTCTTAGCTAAGGGTACTGTCTGCCTGCTGTAGAGGGGAGTGTGGTGTGGAAGGATCTAGGAGCTGGAAAGCTGTATTGTAAATGTTGGGCTTTTGTGAGGCTTTGGGCACGATGGAGAAGAGAAGTAGCTTGTGGCTGGATGACCCCGGGTGGGGCTAGGAGGGCTCTGGTGACCAGTCTGGGCTCCTGCTTTGGTTCTGAGATGGTTGGGATAGAGTCACAGGCAGAGGGGTGGATGGAGTGGTAGCTTTGCTCATAGCACTAAGGATCAGTTCACACTGCTTGACTTTGCTGAGTTTGTTTCCTCATCTGCGAAACAGGGTAGCTGTTCCTCCATGCTGAGGTTTATACAAGGAAGTCTTCTCACAAGGCTGGCAAGAGAAAGGAATGGAAAAGTGTTCCTACCTCTAAGATCTTTAGAAACCCTTTCTGCCCCATTTGAGGGCTTCCCCCATTCTGGGCTACCTGCCCAGGCTGAATCAAACTGTTCACCCTGTTGGTGCCTCCCTGAGCAGCCTCCTCCTCACATCTGGCACCTCCCTTGGCACTGCCCTGCAAGGGGGCCCCGACTGACCTGCCTCTGTATTTCTCTGGGTTGCAGAATGGGGGTTGGAATTTGTAAATAATGTCCTTGTAGGGCAAAATGCAGCCCCTGAATACCAAGAGGCTAATGGAGGCTGGCAGGAGGGAGGTTTTGTGTTAAGGAGGCCAAGAAAGGCTTCCTGGAGGACACAACTTGAAAGATGGTAGCTAATACTATCTCTGAGAGCTTACTATTTTAAAATAGGTGGCACAGAACCCATGTTAGAGAGGACACTGAGGCGTGGAGAGGTGATGTGACTCCCTCACAATCATCCAGCTCCTCCAGGTTGGAGCTGGAGCTCACACTGAGGCCTTCCTACTCTGAACCTGATCCACAAGGAGTGGGTTTGGCCCTTTGGAGACAGATAACACTGGTGGGATAGGGAAGGAAAAAGCTCATGGGGCTTTAGTTTCCGGCTCAGAGAACCTTCAAAGTGAAGAAAGAGACCGGAAACTGAAGGGCCAGGCCCAAGGAAACCTAAGGGTGGCCAGCCAGGGGAAGTCGGATGGGATTCCTGGCTGTGGGTGTGGGTCACGTAGACCAACTGGCCCTAGGTCTCAGCTTCCTGTTCTCCTGGTGTCTGGGGGTTGAAGTGGGGGTTCTGGTCCCTGGCCAGGCCTTTACTACCAGAGTGACAACCACATTCAAGGCCCATTGACACTTACCAAGCACTTACTGTGGGCCAGGCATGGTCAGGGATCTCACACACATCCCCTCACGTTCCTCTGTTCTGTGAAAGGGGCAACCCTATGAGGTACCTGAGTTATTCCCCACCTACAAAGGCACAGAGGGGGTTAAATAATGGGTCAATGGCATATGATTTTTAAGTGAAATTTCTGGGATGTGAATGCAGCAAACAACTATGGGACCTGTGTTACCCTCAGTACTAGCTGGTGACCTCTGGTGACCTTGGGTAAGTCCCCCACAGGCCTTGGTTCCTGATCTTGAGATGACATCTTAAGGCTCCGTTCCCCTCAACCCCCAGCTGTGGGAGGAATCAGTGCTTCTTTGTGGATAGACTGATGGACAAGTGGACCAATTTTGTGCTCATAGCCTCTACCTTGTTCAGGTGTCTTTCAGCTCTCTTGCTTCTCCATTCTGTTTTTTGGTTATTTTGAGGGGGTGGATGCCAGGGCTTGAACTCCAGGGCATTCCACCCAGTGGTTGAATGCCACATCCGCAGCCATTTGGTATTTTATTTAGAGACAGGGTCTCACTGAGTTGCTTAGCACCTCACTTTTGCTGAGGTTGGCTTTGAACTCAAGATCCTCCTGCTTCAGCCTTTCAAGCCTCTGGGATGACAGGCATGTGCCACTGTGCCTGGCTCCATCCTGTGTTTAATACAGAGTGGCCGCAGCCAGGTCTCCCACAGTGGAGGGTGCATTAGCTGGGAAGGCTGGGCTTCAGGAATCCCATGGCCTGCTGGGCAGTGGCCTTGTGAATAGTTACAGGCCAGCCCAGCTCCTGGCCGGTGCTGGAGCCCTCCTCTGGCCTTTAGAGTGCAACCAAGACACCAGGCCCAACTCCATCTCCCTTTTGGGATGCTGCTACTTTTTTCTGAACTTTGGTTTATTCATCTGACCAGGTAACTCTATCATTCAGAGTCCTTCTGGGGCTCCCAAGTACTCAAGAATGAAGTTAGCTTGGTGCCTCTGCATTAGGCTCTGCCCCTAGCCCTGTGCCTGCTAACTCCAGCCCCTTCCTGCCTCTTCCTATAACTTGGCCACCAGACTATAGCTCTGTTAATCTTCTCTTCCTTCTGCTTCTCACCTCCAGGACTTTGCCTGTGCTTGTTTTTTGGTTTTATTTTTGTTTTTTAACTGAGTATTGAACCAAGTGGTGCTTTCTTTACCTGTGAGCTACCTTTTTTTTAAAATTTATTTTTTAATTTTAAGACAGGGTCTCACTAAGGTACTTAGGGCCTCACTAAATGGCTGAGCCACTGCACCTGTTTTATTTTGCATTTTGAGATAGAGTCTTGCTAAGTTGCTGAGGCTGGCCTCAAATTTAGAATCCTCCTGTCTCCCAGTTAGTTGCTGGGATACAGGCATGTGTCACCACACTGGGTTTGCACATGGTATTCTATCTGCCAGAACACTCTTTCTGCTCCCTCACTGGTTATGTTCTTCTTGTCACCTTCAGAGATTCAGAGCCAGTGTCACCTCTTCCAAGGAACCTTCCTTGCCACCCAGTTTCCTCCCAGGATAAGGGACTTGAGGATCCATGTTGAAATCTCTGCTCAGTGTGCCCCTGGATCAGACACTCTGCATTTTACACCCTAGCTATCACCTCTTGGCTGAATAGCCTTGGGGGTGATAATTGTTCTTTTTCCCAGACATTCAGTGAGACAGTATGCTTGATGACCAATAGGTGCTTGGTGAATGGCAATGGGGGTGAGTCTTGGTGAGGAGAGTCCCACTGAGGGGTCTGGGCACCTTCTATGGAGAGTCTCCACAGGCCACTCAGGAGCCCATGCTGCCCAATCCCATCTGCTTTGCCACATGTTTCTGAAGTCTCCTGCAGTGGGTTGCCTACCTACTCTGGAAGAGGCCCCAGGGCTACTCAATCCCAAGATGACCTGGAGGTGGCAAAAAGCAGCCTGGGCTGGGACTGGGAAAGAAATGAGTCCAACAGGCCTGGTTGGTCTCAGTGAACAAGTAGCCTGGGGCTCTAGGGAGGGCAGGTCCTATTTGGCTTCCTGTGCCTTTCCTTCTGGCTGTGCCTGCCACCCCTGTGGCTTTGCCAGCAGGCCCCAGCTTCCCTTGCTTCTAGGCCCAGGCCTGTGCCCCGGGGGCTGTTCCCAGTAGGCCTTGGAAGTGTTTGCTGAAGGCTCTCCCCTAGGCCTTCCCAGGGGCTCTCTTGGGCCAGAGACCCTCGGTGAGCTTCTCAGTTGCTTAGGCAGGCTGGGACTTCTGGTTGCACTTAGCCTGGGGCTGACTCGCTTGTTCCCCAGTCGTCCACAGGCAGTTGACTTGACAGCTTTCTCTCCTTGGGGAAATACTGGGAGCTGGTGAAGCCAGAGAGGGACCCCTAGGGAGAGAAAAGTGAGAGGGCAGAGTGCTGATGGAGCATGTGCCTCCTTGGGGGGTGTAACCAGGTGGATGCTCTCTGACCCCAGGGCGAGCAGTTGTACCCCCAGGCCCATGCTATTCCAGGAAGGCAGTCCTGGGACCTGGGGAAGGGTGCTGGTTGTGTCCTGGGGGCTCTAGAGCCAGGCCCTGGGGCCTTAGCACTAAACAGCCCTGGTAAAACCTGCCCTAAAAACACCTGTGTCCAGGCACCCAGTCTCTGGAGTCATGGCCCAGGTTCTACCTCTGACAGGGTACCTTTCCAGACCCTGATCTCCTACAGCATGTCCTTATTCTCCCTTTGGGCTCAGATCCTTCTTCACTCTGCCAGCCATATGTTGAGCACTAGAGACTCCAAAATAAAGCATTCCCATGAGGGGATTCCTAATAACAGATACATTATCTGCTTGTTCCATGCCTGGAACCTGCTGGGCAGTTTGCTTCCTTTAGCTTTGGTATTCACCACCACATCAGGGACATTTTCTTATTATTTCCATTTTAAATCCGATGAATTGGAGGCTCAGGGAGAAGTGACTTAGCCATTGCTGAATTTGACTTTTCTCTCTGGGCGGGAGCCCAGACCCTTCCTCAAACTTTTCTCTCTGAGCTCTGGACACCTTGGTAGGGTCAGAGGGCCTGGTACTTGGAGGGCATGGAGGAAGCAGGGAAGTGGCCTTGGTACCCAGCAGTACCTCCCTGGACTACTGGTTTCTGGCCTGGGGAGTGGGACTGGGGAGGAACCCTCTTCTTAGAGACCTCTACAGAGCCCTAACATAAGGCCTCCGTTTCCCAGCCTCCCATGGGTATGGTCCTCCACAATTTCCAAAGGCTTCTGTTAGCCGTTCTATTTTCAGAAAAGGAGGACCTGATGATGTGTCACTGATGTGGGTGACCCCAAGGAGCATCAGTCCAGTGTCATCCCCCTTTACCATCGATGGTCCCACCATACCTCCTGTACTCAGGTTTCTCAGTGCTTACCCTGTAGGTGGTCTAGTCCCAGGCTGCAGAAGGTGAAATTGAGACCCCTGTGGCCAGAATTCAGCTCCAGGTAACAAGGGACCCCTTCTCAAAACTAGGGTCCCCTCAATTCCTGAGTGGGAGTGGAGGCAGAACAGCATGTGCTCCTTCCTGCCTCTTACTGCTGCGGCACCTACCTACCACCCCCACCCTCTCTGTTCCCTGCTGAATCAGGGAACAAGGTGTTCTCAGGCTGAGGGACTGACACAGGCCTCTTGTAGCAAGGAAGAGCTTCAGGCTCCAACACAGGGATCTTCAGGTGCACTGTTGCCCCTGGCTGGGCCCTAGGGCCTATCCACCCCAGGTGGCTGGGAAGTCATGTAAAATAATTATAGGAGTTCTTGAGTGTGCTCGCTGCTGGGGGCTTTCTCATACAAGATTTTACAGCCAGGCCTTGAGGTGACATGACTGCATTTCCGAGAGGAAAGAGCTGAGAGTTAAAGTCACTTGCTCCAGGTGGCCTAACTGGTCAATGGCAGGATTGGGCTATGCCTGTCTGACTGCAGAGTCTGACACAAGTGAAAGGAAGAAACATGTTTTCCCAAGAGTAGCCATGTGACTCCTTCCCAGGCTTAGCAGGTATGCCTCATGCCTGCCCTCCAGGGGGTGTGCCAGCTTCCTCCCAACTGGCCCAGCCCCTACAGTGCCCTGGAGCATCAGCGGGGTCCCTCAGGCAGTGGCTATTTTAATGACCAGCCCTGTGACCCTGGCTCTTCTCACATGCAGCCATGTGTTAGTGACCCTGAGCTGGAGTGGATCAGGAGGTGCCGTAGGCCTTTGGGGAAGCCTGCTCAGTCCTGATCATGAGCTTCTTACCCACTATGCCTGGTCTGACCCCATGTCTCTGATGGGACACAGCCCAGATGCTCACAAGCTGGGAGATCTAGACTTGGCCACTTTTAGGCCCCTTGAATGTCAAGGGTCAAGGGTTAGGCCCCTTAAATATCAAGGGTCAAGGGTCAAGCCCCTTGAATGTCCTCTGATGACTGGGAATTGCCCAGTGAGCCTGGAGCTGTTGGGTACCCATGTCCACACAGTTCGCATGACCCTCACTGCTCTGCACATCTGGAACATGAAACATGGTAGGGCAGACGACTCAAGGTCTCAAAGAAGCTCAAGGGGACTTCCAGTCTGGGAGTTCATGGGAGTGGTTATGTGGCCACAGTCCTGCCCTGGTCACTGACCTTATGGTGCCACTGAGACCTCATTCCCACCACTCTGGAGACAGTTTCAGTTTCTAGCCCTCGACCTGTCCTGATGCAGCCTTTCTCAGTTGTGCCACAAAGGGATGTGCCTGGGAGGCAGGTGGTGCAGGGGTCAATTATTATCCCCATTTTCCTGATGAGGAAGTAGAGGCTCCAGGAGGTCACAAGACTTGTCCAGTTATTTTTTTTTTTTTTTCATGGCACTGGGGGTTGAACTCAGGGCTTTGTACTTGCAAGGCAGGCACTCTACCAACTGAGCTATATCCCAGTCCTTTGTCCAATTATTGGTAATGCTGGAACTGAAACTCGCCTTGGTGAAACTCTCCCTTGGTGATACCACTACGGGAGCACCGTGTCCTTCCAGACATTGCTGTCTGTGTGTGAGCTAGCTGGTGTGTACAAACCCATTTTTTTTTTTTTTAACAAAAATAAGGTCATGTTATTTTCTCATCTCATCCTGTTGTTTTCTCATCTCATGCCTGGCTTTCTGTGTCAGTAACCGTGGATCCATGCCATTGTTTTGAAGGGCTGGATGGTTTTCCATTGTGTGAGTTGCCCCTCATTTGATGACATGTTCTCCTGTTGATAGACATGTTAGCTGTTTCCATTTCTTGTCCCCTTTCTACACACTTCTACACAGTGCAGGATGGACATCCTTGTGCTACATCTCTGCACATTTGTCTGATTCTTTCCTTAAGATAAATTCTTAGGGAAGAAATTGCTGAGTGTGTGCATTTTTATCACTGCCACCGTGCTCTCTGGAGTGACTTTTTCCCCTTTTCTCACCAACACTCCCTTCGTGCCCCCATAGTCCTCCCTTCCAGTGAGCCAGCCAGCATAAAGGACCTTCCCCTTCCCTGAACACAGGGCACCTTGTCCCAGTCCCAGGGGACAGACAGAGTAGCCATATGTAGGCGACACAAAGCAAAGCAGGGAGAAAGGGCAACTGTGTTCAGGCCCCAAGGACTTCTCACCCCATCAAACAAAACAAAAGAACAAAACTATAACATCGTTCTTGTCCACATATTGGTAGACTCCGTCTCCTCCACAGCATTGTAGTGATTCTTCTGTCTTTGCCCCTGACTTGCTGTGTGGCCCTGGGCAAGCGATATCCCCATCTGAACTTCATTTCCCCTTCTCGTTAGTCCTTGCTCCACTGGACCACTATCTGCACTCTGAATGGACTCCTGCCTCGAGCTGGCCAATCCTTCCTGTGGGAGGTTGTGCCCCTGTGTCCCTTACTGCCTGGGGAGGGTTGCAGAGAGTGTAGCTGGCACAGTGGGTAGACATGGCAACTGGGCTTTTTAGGATTCACTTCTAGAACTCAATTCCGAGGCCCAGGTTCCTTGTACCACTTTCCCTTCTTGTGCTCATGATAGGTTGGAGACAGTACAGTAGTGGGGAAAGGCAGAGCGAGGCCCAGCAGCCCAAAAGCCATTCTGAAACAAGGATAATGAGCTCACAGGTGGAGGTGCAGGCTGATGGGGCCCAGAGCCCAGCCCTGGAAATGAGCATCCCCATTCCCTTTCTGAGCGCATGATTCCTGCACAGGGAGCAGAAGAGCAGAAGGACCATCAGCAGCTTTCCTCCACTCCTCCAAGGACACAATAACAGGGCAGCTGCTGAAATAGCAGCAGGAGAGATGTAGGTCAGCTGGCCAGTGGGGAGGGCTTGGCTGCGTGGAGAGCAGCAGCATTTCTGGTTGGGAGGGGCTACAGGAATCATCCTGCTCCTGCCTGCAGTGGGGACCCCCGGGAGCTGTTAGCCCGCAGGCCATGAACAAGGGCCTCCAGCAGAGGCCCTTGTTCCCCAGTGGGTCCAGGATGACATCAGAGAAGTGGCAGCTGATAAGAGAAAGAGAGGCCCCATCAGGCCCAGGTTAAGCTGCCCGACTGAATAACTGGAGGCCAGGGTGGGCTTTCCTGATGGCCCCAATCCAGGGACGTTCAAGCCAGCACTCCTCCCCGCCCCCCTCCTCCGCTTCCTGGACCCCGAGCTGCCATCTGCTGCCCCAGCACCCTCAGAGCCCCTTCCTCGCCACAGGCATTGGCACACGTCATGTGCTTGGGTGTATGCTTGAGAGGAGGGGGTGTGTCAGGAGGGAAGTGTCCATTCTGGACCCACGAGGCCTTGGGGCTGAGTGACGCTATTCCTTCCACACCCGCCAAGGTGGCCCAAACCAAGCCAAAGCCCCCCACCAGGCTGTTGTGCAGGGAATTATTTGTATCTGGAAAGGAGCCAACAATCTCTGTTCCCAGCCTGCCCCCCTGCCATGGCCGCCTCTCCTTCTCGGGCCACAGCTTGCAGCGTGCTGTCTGGCCCCCACCCCAAGGGCTGAGGTTGCTACAAACAGCCATAGCCATAGCTTCCCCTCTGCCCTCACCTTGCAGGTGGCCATTTGACAAGTGCTGGTCCCCCTTGAAGTCTCTACTCATTGGGAGTGGGCATCTCCAGGCCCCCCTCAGCCCTAATTCTCAGATGCTTTTGTTTTCCTTAGAGTCAGGGCATTCATTCATGGTGGCTGGAGTCAGCCATGACAGACCTCAGGTATGGGGGTTCCAAGGAGCTGCCCCTGTTCCCTGAGGCCCAGGAAGCCCCAGGATAGAACAGGGGCAGAGACTGTGCAATCCAACCCCACAGCGCCCTTGGGGCCCCTGCCTTTAACCTCCCACATAGGGGACACGGCCTCAGCTCTACACCAACCAGAACCAACTGTTTATTAGCAAGCCTACGTCTCTCTCTCTTTTTTTTTTTTTTTTTTGGCTTGTTTATTTTTACAGAACTCTGAATGGGCCAATTTTTTAGTACCTATGATCCAGCCAGAGCAGACTTTATATTGGCTGCGTATGTGACAGTGTTTTGTCCCTTTCCCTTTGCCCGCTCCCCTGCCTGTCATTATTGCCTGCTTCTCCAGGGTAGGTTCCACGAGATGCAGGGGCTGGTGTGGCCTCCCCAGGGTCACCCAGACCGGGTTCAAGCTGCAGCCCTTCCGTTTCCTGATTAGGAGGTCCAGGGAAAGTCCCTTGAACCTAAACTCCAGACTCCTGCTCTGTACAAGGTGGGGAATGAGTAATTTCTGGATTGGAAAGTTACAGAAACCTCATTATAGGGTGTGGGTTCCACCCAGCCAGCCCTTGCCCTTTGGTCAGTCCTACGTCATGAATTGGACCAAACTGGGGCAGTTTGGTCCACCAGCCTGTGTGATTTGGGCCCCCTGTTCTCTCCCCCAACCTCCCCAGGTGCGGTGCCCTTTCTCTCTCAGGACTTTGGCTTCTCCCCGCTTGCTGATTTGATGCTGAGGTCCCCCCTCTGGGAACAGAGGCCCAAGCCCTTGTTGCTGCTGGTGAACTAACCCACATTGCCAGTTGCCCCCCAGTTCTCAGTCCCACCCCTGGAAACCAGGAAGCCTCACCTTGGCCCCACCTTGCTGTGTGACCTGGGTAAGACCCCTTCCCTGGGGCTGGGTGTCCCCATCTGTGCGAGGAGAAGGGATTAGATCAGTAGTTTGAGCCACTTTGGGCAGCATTTTAAATTCAATCTCAGCTCCTTTGAGACCTGACTCCAAACTTCTGCTTGGTGTATGGCCAGCTGGGAGACAGATGTGAAAAACCTCAAGGGTCCCCACTTCATCTGTGAGGAGTCAAGCCCACCCCTTACCACTTCCTAGCTGTGGGACCCTGGGTAAATTACTTTCCTTATCTGAGGCCCTTCCTCACCTGTAAAAGGAGCAGTGACCCCAAAGTGATTGTGGGATTGATAGTAGAAGTTCTAAGAACAGTGCCCAGCATGGCAGTGCTCAGCTCAGTACAATAGCCTTGTATTGACCTCCTCTAAGCCTTCATCCCCCGTCTGTCCTTCAGGGACCCTATCCTGTGTCTGGCTGCCTCACTGCTGAGTAGGGTGGGAGGAACCTGGGAGCCCCCAGAAAGTTTCCTTCATCCTCTCTTCTCTCCTGTGGCCCCAGACAAGAACTTACTGACTGGCCCAGTTTAATTAGGGAGAGTCCTTTCAGGGACCTCATTAGGAAATGAGCCCAGAGCCTTGGGGACATCCTAGAGGGGTGGGGTGCAGGAGGAGGTTGCACCGTGTCTGGTCCTGCTTGCCAGATACCCAGGAAGGTAAGGCCTTCTGCCCTTTAGAGGACGGGACACAGACCTGTGACATGGAGCTGGGCTCATGTGTGGATCAGTGGTCGAATACTTGCTTAGCTTGTGGTTCCCTGGGTTCAGCTCCCAGCATCACCCACCTCCCACTAAAAAAGAAGATGAAAAGTCAAAGAAAACGAACAGACCTGTGATGTGGAGCACCGGCAGCCAGGGCTGAAGGGGCTGATTTGCCTCCATCCTCTGTCCCCAGCTTCATTCCAGCCTCACCCCTCAGTGGGTGGAGAAGTCAGAGGAAGCTTCTTGTTCTGGTTCACCTGCCTCTGGTGACCCTGTCCCTGGCCTGGCACAAAGCAGACCCCAGGGAACATGTGTTCAGTGAATGAGTGAGTGAACCCTGACTCGTGGGCTAGGGCAGCATCCTGCTTGGCCAAAGCAGCCTCCTGACCCCTCTCAAGGCACGCATCTGTCCGCAGCCCCAGTACAATGCGCAGTGAATGTGCCGGTGGGAGCTCACAGCTGACCCGTGTCCAGGCTTCTCTGGGCCTGGACAGCTTTTCCTGTTGGTAATCAGTTCTATCAATTCTGACCCACCTCCTACAGTTCTCTTACTTTCTCGTACCCAGCTCTGTCGCTGAGGCTTCTGCTTAGAGGGACCACCCCCTGTTCTCACCCCAAGCCTGCCCAGGGTGGCTCTTCTTCTGTGTTCCTGCCACAGCCTGTGGCAGCTAAGGTGTGCTGTGGGCTTCAGTAGGGCCCATCCTTACTGGGGCCACTGCTTTTCTGGCACCCCCCAACCTGTATGGAGCCCCAGGGGTGCACATTCTCAGACACCATGCATGTTGGCTGCCTTCTGTAGCCAGGACTTGCCCCCAGGACTTTGAGAAGTAGAGGGTGAGGAGTAGAAGTGCCATGCCTGGAAGTAAGGGACATCCTTAGAGATAACTTGGCCTCCTGAATGCAGACAGCAGTGCCCAGATCTTCAGTGGCCTGTGTGGCATAGCACACAGGCAGCAGGTAGCTGTGACTAGTGACTTCTGCCCCCTTGGACCTGCCTGAGCACAGTCATTGCCTGGTTTTGGTCAGGAACCTGGGAGTCACCACAACCCTCTCTTTCTCTTTCCCTCACCTGTCATGGTCCTTAGATTCTCTTCCCTGCCTACCTGCCAGTCCAGGCCCCTTCCCCATACCTGCTGCCTCTCGATTCCCGGGCCCTGGTGCAGTGCCTCCCTGATCTCTGTCTTCTGCCTATAGTCTGTCCACTCTGCAGCAAGTCTCCTAAACAGGCAGAGTTGTCTTCCAGCATTCTTCAGGTCAAGGCTTCTTAATTAACACATTTAGAGCCCTTCATGGCCTAACATACACCTGTCGCCTCTGCAGCCCCAGGTCTCACCATCTACTCCCCGCCCCACCCCCCAATCCCCAGCACTGTGCTCCAGCGAGTCCTGGGTGAGAAGTCTCACGCTCTCTCTCATGCAGTCCCTTGGCCTGGAAGGCCCCACCCTGCTTGTATGACATCAGTTTACCTCTAGAGCCACCATTTCCAGGAGCCTTCCTTTCCCTCTGCTCTGCATGTCAGAGAATCCTCTGGGCTTCTCCATCCTGTTTCCCTTCACATCTGTCCCTGTCACTCTACACTGTGATGGCCTGATTAAAAGGCTGTGGTTCAGGATACAGACCATAAGCCTCAAGGTGCAGGAGCAGGGGGACACCTGTGGAGGAGAGCAGTGGGTGGGTGGGGTGGAGGGTGTCTCTGGGCTTCGTGTCCTGCACCCCTTTCAGTGTTTTAGCTCCCTGGTTGCCTGTGCCTGGCACTGTGCTTCTCTGAGTTCCCAGGAAGCACCACGCAGCCTGGAGCCTCTCACTCCAGCAAGAATCGAGAGGCAGCGGGTATGGGGAAGGGCCCTGGACTGGTAGGTAGGCAGGAGAGAGAATCTAAGGAGCATGACAGGTGAGGGAAGAAGTAAGAGAGGGTTGTGGCGACTCCCAGGTTCCTGACAGGGCTTGTTCTGTGCCTGTCAGCAGCTGAGCTGAAGCTACAGATGGAATAGTGGGCACTGTCCTGGGAGCACTGACCCGCTAACTCAGTGTGCCTCTGAGCCTCTGCTTCCTCCACTGTGAAGGGGGATGGAGGACCCAAGATCCTTCCCTGTTACCTTGGGTACATCTGTGCTGTGGTTGAGCTCACACCTGGTCCTGCAGGGTCCCAAGACTGCAGCTGGACCTGAACCCCTTGTCCACTGGGCCTCTAGATCCCATGTTTCACAGGGTCGGGGATGAACAGGGATTTTCTCTTTCTATGGAAACACCCATCCCTACGTTTGTTCTGGTTGGCATTGCCAAGGATTACCCATACATTAAGTGGTCTGCTCAGAACTGTCCGATTTTAGAACTCAAAATCCCATGTCTCAGGAAGCCCTGGGATGCTGGGTCAGTCTCCCTGTACCCTGCAAGCTGTGGCCACTGCTCCCCCCAAGTCTGTAGCAGGGCTTCCCCATTACATGTGGATTCCATCACCAGCTGCCAGGTCACTTTAGAAATGTTGTTTTCCTCCCTATATTTTGGGAGAATTCAAGAGAGAACTAGAACATCCTGGGTGGGTGTGGAGGGCAGGAGGCCCAGCCACCGTTACAGAATCTGCCTCTAACACAGCCATGGGACTGCCTTCTTGGGGCCTTGGTTTTCCCATCCCTGCCTGCTTATCTCCCATAAATATGGGGAGAATCATAACCTCAACAGGCCTGTGTTCCTGCTGCCACCAATGCTCTGCAGGGCATTTTCTGGTATGTCTCAGTCCCATTCTGGTCTGGATTCTCACAGGAGGAAGGCAGCACCAACATCCTCATTTCCTTGTGAAATGGGAAGAAGTTGAAGACCCTGGACATTTGCCTGTACGGTAGACAGAGCCCTTTCATGTGTGGTAGCTCTTGGGAGGTGGGACCAACAGGAATTACTACACCCACTGTACAGATGGAGACACTGAGCCCTCAATCCCATTGGCTCTGACTCCTTAATGGCAAAGGAGAAGGGAAGACAGTGGGTGGACCAACTGCAGTCATGGTGGTTGTACATGGGGGTTGCTGGCTAGCTGGTCCCCTTCCCTCTGCCTGCCCTCTCTAGATGTCTTCATCAGTAGGAAACATGGAGACAGATGGACCGGGAGGGAGAGACACAGGAGGGGGAGGAAAGAGACTGGGGTGGGGGGAGCGCTGGGGAGGTGGGGCTGGGGGGTTGGGGGGAGGGTCCAAGCAGTGTTGCTACTTCCTCTTGTGGTTCTCACAGTCTGTCTGCACCAATTCCTGACAGATGGAGGGAAGGGAGAGCTGGTGCCAAGAGGCTGTCACCGCAGGCGGGCAGAGCTGGGGAGGGTGCTTTGTGGCCAGGGTTTGCATGGGGAGGGGAAAGCAGCTGGTGGTCTGGCTGCTGGGCCTCCTTGGAGCCTGCTCCCCGGGAACTGCTGAGAGTGTGTGTGTGTGTGTGGATGCTGTGGGGCAGGAAAGTGGGCGAGGGGTGAGCCTGCCACCTGCCTGGGACTGGCCTTGTCCTTGCCCATCAGGCAGAGAAGCCACCCCTCCCTCTGACCTCCACACCCTACTGCCAGCAGTGCCCTCCCACCAAGGACACCTTTTGCCCACCCTTCACTGGGTGTTGGCAGGGGGTTTGGGAGCTGATGCAGAGCTGTGGTCAAGGTGGACCAGAGTAGGGAGAGCCTGGGGGACAGGGAGGCCCTTGGGATCACAGAGGACATCAGGGGCTCAGAGCAGGGATCAGCTCAGCCCCCCCCCAAGCAGTCCCAGGTGTTGCCCATGCCCCATTTCATGGCAAAGGGCCCCTTGCGTTTCCCCTGGACTCATACATTTGCCCAGCGTTGGTGGGGCAGGCCTGACTTGGGGTCGACTGGCATCTTCAGCATCTCTTGTTCCTTTAGAGTCTGGGTTTCTTTCTTTCTCTCCATGCCCCAGGGCCCAGCACAGAGGAGGGGCCCAGTGGATGCTTGTTCAATGAATGAATGGATGGATGTTTGCATAACTCCTGAGACAGAGCCCTCAGTCCTTTATGAGGCAGCTCTAAGATTTCCAGAAAGTTCTTTCTGTCTGTCCTCAGGGTCCTTGTGTGTCCCAGACTTGTCACAGGGTTTACTGGGCAGGGCCTCTGACTTGTCCTGCTGCCTCAGAGCAGCCCTAGAACTACCAGACACCCCTGAGCCTGCCCAGCTTCTCAGTGGCCTGTGACAGGACTGGGTCTCCACTGTGCTAGTCTCTGGTTGTTCATAATCTTGGCTGTGCTGTACTGAGTCCTCACTCTGCCAGGCAGGATTTCACTGGGTCGTCCTATCAGTCCACTTGACAGAAAAGTGAGGTAGAAGGTAACAAGTGACTTTTCCCTGGGGTCACATGACTGATAAATGTCTGAGTGAGGAGGGTGGGGGTGGGTGGGCCCAGAAGTCCTCCTGGAGTGGAGGATTGTGGCAGGGATTGGGGTACTTCGGGTTTATTAGGATGCCCTGGCTTGATAGAGGACCCCCGAGGGCTTTTCTGGAGGTGGACTCATCCGCTGCCTGTCTCCTCCCTCCCCAGCTGTTGTCAGGCAGGTCCTTGACACCACACCTGAAGCTGGGCAGTACCCCAGTGAGACTGGGAGCCCAGAGTCCCACCTGTCCCTGGAGGCCATGGTGGGGATATGCTCTAAGGTGGAGCCCAAGGTCCTTAAACTAACAGGACAGGTCACTGGCCTCTACAGTGACCTGAGATTGTGCAGGCTAATGGCTGGGATTCTGAATGGTGGGGGCTCCCATCTTCTAGTGAGGGGCTGGGGTGGGTTTTTGATGGTTGAGTCTCCTTCCTCTGGTTGCTGAAGATGGTTCTGGTCGGAGACGTGCTCTCATTAATATTAATGGCAATGATCAATGATAAATTACAGTGTGCCTGCCTGGTGCCAGGCTGGGCCTGGGAAGGTGGGGGTGGGAGGCAGCAGGAGGTGGTATCCAGCCCAAGAGTAGGGGTACATTTCTCTCTTCTCCAGAGCCTGACATTGTCTGGGCACCTGGGAAGTGGCTCTCATCCCCTGGGCTCTCAGTGGGGTGCCTACTTGCTGTCCAGGGGTGCACTTCTCCCCTTCCTGTGTCATCCACAGGCTCTTTCCATAAACATTGCTGCCACCCCAGCATGGTGCCATGGCCTGACTTGTCTCCTCACTTTGGCTCTTTGGATCCTTCGGGTAGCTCTTGCCCAGGAGTTTAGTGGGTGGCTAGTCCTTTCACCCCTGCCCACAGTGTGTTGTGGTCACCCAGGGAGTGATCCACTCACTCAAGGTCGCACAGTTGAGTTGAGCAAGTCACCTCCCCTCTCAGTGCCTTGGTTTCCTCAGCTGCACAGGTTCTGGTCCTCCCCCCTCAGCGCACGTGGCAGGGTACTGACTGAGGTGATGAACAGCACATGCTGTCACTCAGGACCACTTGCTCCTGTGCCTCCTGGGGCATGGAATGAGGGTCTCCAAGCATCTTTCCACGTGTGACCTTGATCTTTCACTGCCTTGTGAGGGGGTTTTCTTCTGTCTCTTTGCTGATGGGGTGGTGAGGAACTGAGAAGTACTGAGACTCACCCAGGGTCATGTGGGAGGTGGCAGCAGGATTCAGACCCTGGGCTCTTGCTGTTCGAGGCCCAGGTGTCAGCCACTGCACCAGGCAAAAGATGAGCAACTTGGTGTGAGAGCCCGTTTGGAACTGGTGTGCAGGGGCACCTGGCTTCCTGGGCTGATCTCCTGAATGCCTCCAGATCCCCAATTCCTCCTGATCCTGGCAAAGACACAGCCCCTCGTCTCTCAGGTGGCCCTCCCTGAGCCTCTCACCTCCCACATGAACAGGGAAGCACAGGTCAAGGCCTGGACTTGAGGATGGGGGATTTCCCCACTCCAGTTGAGATCTGTCACAACATTAATGTTAATTAAGCCTTGTTAATTCCCTGCTAACGCAAAGTCCCTGACAGCAAATTACTCATAAGTGAGGTGGTAAATTTATTGCTCTATTTTCCCAAACACAGCAGCAATAATCACGCTGAGAAAGGCAGGGGAAAGGCCTGGAGGGCAGGACCTGGGCCAGGAGGAATGCAGGTCCTCCGGGAGCTGCCTTGCTGGGGGCGAGTAGGCAGGAAGGCTGAGGGAGGGAGCCAGGCAGGCCCTGCACTCGACGCTGTCCTCAGCTCGGCCTCATCCCTGTCTCACAGCAGCCTGCTGGCTCTGTGCTTTGTGCACACTGTTCCCTTCAGTTTCCTCCCACCACTCTGCACATAGTAGGGCTCAGTGAAGGAGGGTTGGGATCTGGTCGTGCAGCCCCAAGCCCACTTAGGTGTTGGCAGACACTCCACCGTGCAGTGCCTGACCAGAAAATCACAGTAAGGGCATCTTTTCCCTTCCTGGGTCTTGGGGAATTAGAACCCTTAGAATCAGAGTCAGGCCCACATTGTGGGCGGGCAGCCCTTGCCCTCCCCACTTGCTAGCTAGGTACCTACCCTCCAGGTCAGAGGTGGAGCCTCTTCTGTGCACATCCCAGCTCCCTTTCCCTTGGTCCTGCTGCCTTCCTTGGCTTCAGACTGGGCCAGGCCTGGGACATTTGGAATAAACCCAGGTTTGGGGCGTCTAGAATTTTTTTTTTAATTAATTAGAGCATTAAATGGTAGCCCTGTGGGAGAATCCCACCATCTGGCTATCACAGGAGAGGCAGGAAAAAAATCTATGCATATCTGTCTGCAGTATGTGAGCATCATACGAAGCCACCTGTGCATGTGTGGATATGTGGCCTGCTGCTTCACACGTGCACAATGTGACATACACATGACTGAACATGTTCCATATGGGTTGCTCATCCGAGTGTGCAAGTAGGTGGAGTGTGCCCCTGTGCACATGTGCTTGAGGGTCTGCACAACTGTCTGAGCACACTTCTGTGTGTGTGGCCTGTGCCTAGGCCTGGCTTTTGGATGCCATGAGTATGACTGTTCTGTGTGCAAAGAGGACCTCTTGTGTCAGGCATGGTGATGCACACCTGTAATCCCAGTGTCTTGAGAGGCTGAGGCAGGAGGATCACAAATTCTAAGCCAGGCTCAGCAACTTATAGAGACCCTAAGCAACTTAGCAAGAGCCTATCTCAAAATTTAAAATGAAATAAAAAAGGGCGGGGATGTGGCTCAGTAGTTGAGTGCCTCTGGATTCAATCCCTGGTACAGAGAGAGAGAGAGAGAGAGAGAGAGAGAGAGAAAGAAAGAGAGGAGGGAGAGGAGGAGGAGGAGGGGGAGGAGGAGGAAGAGGAGGGGGAGGAGGAGGCGGAGGAGGAAGAGGCCTCCTCTTAAGCCCTCCTGTCTGAGGTGGTGGTCACAGATGGGCTGGGCAGCAGGTGGGACAGGGTGGGTTTGGCAAGTGTACAACTGGCCTCTGAGTGCAGGGCAGGAATCTTTGTCCCTTGTTTGACAGATGGGGAAACCCAGGCCCGCCCAAGCACAGAGCCAGCGTGTGGAGGGCCAGGACTGAAGCCCAGTGTGGTGCCTTTTCTGCCACAGTGGGCTGTTGCCCTGGCCAGCACTTTGTGCCTTTGGCATCTTTTGTGCTATTAGATTTTCATGGTGGCTCAGAGAGGTTCCTGAAAGGATACCACTCCTATTTCTCAGGCTGTCTTACAGCAAGTTTAGAATTCCCACTGCAGATCCTGTGTTCTTCCCATTACATGGAGGAAGCAGCCAGGCTACTGGAAAACACTGGGCATGATGGTCTTCTGACTTTCTTTGTGACTGGACCCATCCTGTCCTCTGAACATCATGGGGGGTTGTAAGGACTAAATGAGGAGGCATATGCAAAGGGCTTTGTAAGCCTTGGGGTGAGGTGAGGTAGAGAGATGAGGGCCCGGACCAGAGGCAGCCATCATACTACGATTGGGGCCAGGATCAAGACCCAAGTCCACATGTCCCTAGGATCTCCTGAGGAGCAGGCCAGGATGTGAGGCCTAGGACAGAGGCTGTTGCCTTCTGCAGCTTGCAGACCCAGAGCCGTCCGCTTGGTTGCTAGCACTGTCCTCCAGCTTCAGCTCCGCACATGGGGCCGGTGGGGATGAAGTGGAGCAGGAACAAGCTCTCATAATATGTAGTGACACTGAGTCCCAGGGAGTGTGAGATGACAAGCAGCTCAGGGGTGGAGCTGGGACCAGAACCAAGGGCGCTGCTCTCCTTGGCACCATACCCCTGTCTTTAGAGGGGGAGAAAGGGAATACAAGAGGTGGCTCGTCTATTTGTAGGGAGGGACATGGGGTGTCATCCAGCTGGAGAGAACTTGAAGTTAACTGAAGTTACAGGTCACAAACGAAGGATTTTAAAGCAATGGTTTAATGACCATTGTTTTTACCATGTATGCAGAATATTGGGTGGTAAATCTGGTTTGTATCTTTGGCTGTAAATTCTGTTTAGACTGAAAGACCCAGTCCTCAAGATTTCCCTCATTCATTTATCCATCTCGTACTCTCAAGTATCTCCGTGGTGCCTGCCTGTGCAGATCTTGGCCTGCCTCCCATAAGCTGCTGGTCTGGTAGGGAAAGAGGGATGAGTCTGTGGACTGGAAGAGGTCTTCTTGGGTTCCCGATAGATTGTAAGAAGGGGCCCTTCACTTCCACTCCCAGAATGAGAAGGGTATGCTGGTTGAATACCCTGGCCTTCCAGCAAACTGGGCCTCATATGGCCTCAGCCCAGGCAGACTTGACCTTCACCCAGAAACAGGTGGCTGGGCACCTTCCAGTTCCCCTCCCATCCCCAAGTCATTCTCCCTGGGCTTAGGTCCTCCCTACACATGGGTCAGGGAGAGGCCTCCTAGACGACCTGTTCTCACCTGTGTGGGACAGGGGAAGAGGCAGCAGGGAAGGTAGGTAGCTGGACTTCCATTGCTGTCTGTGCCTCTGGGCCAGCCAGTGGCACCATGCCCTGCTTGGGGTTATGATCATTGTGTGATTAGCTGGGGAACTACTTCTGCCACCGCCTTCCCTGGGAGCCTGGCTCTCTGCCTGGTGGTAATTCCTCTCCTTTCTAGTTTATACACAGAGAAAAGAAGTCACAGAAGAGCCAGGTGGTGCAGGACAGCATCGACCAGGCCCCTTTTAAGAACTGTAGCAAAAACTGCTGGAAGGCCTGCTGTACACGCAGCCTGGGGTGGGGTGCTGCCACAGCAAACGGGGCAGCTTTCATTCTTTTTTAAAATGCCTGACCTGTGTGAGACACTGATATGTGATCTCAAACCAACTACCCTACAAATAAAAGATCTACCATTACATTTTTGGATGAGGAAAACACAGGCTTTGAGAAGCCAAGTAACCTGCCTGAGGTCACCCAGCTAGAAAGGGACAAAGTCAAGATTTGAGCCCTTAACCTGCTGCTGGCAGGAAGAAGTCCACAGCAGGCAGCAGACTAGACCCTCCCAAATCTCCAAAGGAAGTGTTCACTAGAAGACAAGGCCCAGGTGAGTGGAGAAGGCCTGGGGTGGGTGGTGGGCAGTGTTAATAGGGCAGGCTGTTTCAGAAGTGGTTTCCCCTCCATCCAAGTATAGTGGAACCTGTCTTACTGGGGGAACCATGCTGACTGGGGACCCCACGCTGTTGGGCACCCCTGCATAAGGGGCTCTTAGAAATGGTAGGGGTGGCTGAGGTGTGGGTCAGGATGCCTGTGGGGAGTGAGTTTCCCTGACCTCTGGCCTGCTCCTTACCTGTGCTCACCTCCCCCAGCCATGTCTGCCTCCTCTGGCCCACCTCTGGTTGGAGGCACTGTGCTGTGGCCCATTGCTATTCACTGCCCATGCAGTTAATAAAAGACAGGATGTCTTGCCCCATGGGTGGTGGTCTCCACCAGAGCCCTGAGCCCCAGCTCTCCCAGAACCAGTGCCTCCAGGCAGGGCACACCCTGAAGGTCTTCTCTAACTGCAGGACTCACCAACACCTAGCAGGGTACCTGGCACTCAGGAGGCTCCACTTGATTCTTGGCCTTCCAGCAACAGAGACCTGAGACTTTCCAGCTAGGACAGGAGCTGGCAGAAGCTTAGGCCTCCCAGGTCCCCTCCCAGAACATGGGACCAACCCTAGAGAGGGCTGGGTGAGAGGAGGCCTTAGAGCCTCTGCCCCAAGCTCTCCCTGAAGCGGCCTGGGACCCTTCGCCCTGAGCACTTGCCAAGTGGACCAACGACTGCGCGTGGGCTGCCTTTCCTCCCACTCTGCATGGCTGTCTCCCAGGAAACAGGGAATTTCCCTCATTCCCATCATTAGGGTGCCAGGGCAAACAAACAGCCTAATCCAGATGAGCCCTGGGCCACAGCCGCTCTCTTTTGGGGTTTTCTCTTTATTTCTAGCAATTTTGAGAAGCCCGAGGTAATTGGTATTCCGAGCAGGTTGATGGAACTGCTGCCTCCTCAGTATTATGCCTTAATTTCCTTTATCGCATCGCAAGTTGGAATTAATCGCCCCTCTCCTTCCTTTTTCCCACCGAAACCTATTACCAGCCTGTCTGCTGGTTAAAGTCATTTCGTGGCAGCTCTTGGCTTCTTTCCACTTCCCTGGGAATCTTTCTGACCAGAGCCAAAGAACAAGGAGGGGTGAAAAATCCATTTGTACAAAGTGGGGATCTCCTGTTGAGAACTTATTTCCCTCCCTGTTCAGGAGGAGGGAACGTGTCCAGCCTCCAGCCGGCACAGCTGAGTGAGGCCCCTGTCGCTTAGCGTATTCAAGAGGGCCGAATGGCCATATGTCTGTGGTGGGAACAGATTCCTGCACTGGTGGCTGGGGGAAGGGGCAGGCCGTGCTGCTTCTGGCACCTGAATTAGATCCTGTGACTGGGAGCTTCTAGGATTCTGTTCTATTCGTGAGTCTGAGATTCTCTGCCATATCAAAATTAGAAAGGTTCTGTGACTCTGTGGGCCTAGCATTTTGGCTGAATAGGTCTGATGACTTTTAGATTGTGTTTTAAAGATTCTAAGATCTTCCCCGAGATGGAGATTCTGTTATGTGGTTCTAGGGCTATTTTGTGATTCCGTGAGTCTCTTAGGCTGTTCCCTGACTGGGTCTTGGGAAGGAGTGTTGCTTTACTGAGGTGACCTTGGGAGTGTGACCTCAGGCTGCATTTTCCTCATTTATGAAATCTGAGGGTTGGTCTAGGTGGCCCTCCATGTCCTAAGTTCCAGGTGTGTTTTGTCTCTAGCCCCCTCCTGAACCTCTCCATAGTGTCCCATGTGCACCAACCCCTCCCTAGCACATCACGGGCCTGAGCCAAGCTCCTTGCTCATTGCCCCCAGCTGTCCCCTGGAGTCCCAGTGGGAGAGCCTCTGGGAGAGCTGGTGATAGGAAACCAGCAGTAAACAGCTCACCATCCAGGACCCACGTGCCGCTGTGGGGCTGTGGGGTTCTCCATATGAGTTTTCCATCTACATCTCCTGCACTTCTCACCACCTGAGGTGGCTAGTCCTCTTTTGTAAGCCAGGAAACTGAGGAAACTGAGGCCCTGGTAAGTTAACTCACCTATAATACAGATTGTTGCCAGGACCTCAGCTCCGAGTCCCTTGTTCTTAACATGGCTTCCTGCTGCCCTGAGGCCAGACGTACTGGTGCAGGGGCCTCCCTCAGTGAGAACTTCTGCCTGGGGACAATATTGTGGAGGAATCTGCTGCTGGGTGGAGGTTGTGGACCATGTGCTCCCACTTCTCTGCTGGATCCCTTACCTGGGGAGGTTAAAGGGCTTTGGAGAATGAACCCTATTACCTTCTGGATCAGACACGCTTCCTCAGAGTGGGCTTCTCCACTCCCACTGATGCCAGCCAAAAATTATTGCTTCCTTTGGGGGTCTACCTAAGGCCTCCCTCTTCTGGGCAGTGACCGCCCACCTTGGCCCTCACTTGGCAGAAAAGGGAGCACTGAGTGAAGTGTTGGAGACCACATCCTTCTCTTACAACTGGGCACTAAGGGACAGAGGGGGAGTGAGTGTGCTTGGCCACAGTGACTTCACCACCTTCTATTCTAATCAAGACCATCTTATCTTGCTCTGGGTTATGGCTGTTATACTGGGTCCTTGTTTCCTCAGCTTTCTATGAATCCTGTGAAGAAGGTTCACCTCTTGTTTTCCTTTGAGCTCAGCTGGTTTCCCAATCTCATGGTCTCCTTGGTTCCTAACCCCCTTCTCTCCCCACTGCTGAGCTGATGCACCTCTTGTGCTGCTGCCTTCACTCTCTCCATTGGGCACCTACCCTGAGCCCCATGCTCTGTTGTCCTCCTCACCCAGCCACACACCTGCCTCCCCTCTAGGTGCAGGTGATAACCAGGATGGTCCACCCACTCAGCCCCACACCTAGAGTGCCCCCTGTTGATCTCTTTCGCTCTCACCTGTGAGGTGCCTGAGGCAGGCCTTCAAATGGTGCATGTGGAAAACCTGCCTTTCCTCCTTCAGTGACTACAGGAGTAGACTGAGGCACAGGAGACTAAGGGGCTTGTCCAAGTTCATCCTAGAGGTCAAGGACAGCCTGGAACAATGCCCAAGATTTCTCCAACCCAGGCTTGACTTTGTGGAACTCCCCAGAGAAGCCCCATGAAAGGCTTTCTCACAGTCAAGGGTCCAGCTAGCCATCTTCAGACTGGCCTGGGTTTGCCTCTCCCTGCACCCAGCCCCAGCTGAGTCACTGGCTTGCTGAGCTGCTGGGGTGATTTGCGGAGCCTGCTCTGGTCTGGTGGAGGGCTCCAGGGTCTCCCTGAACCATCCACAGGGACACGAGAGCTGTCCAGCAAGCCTGCAGATCTCAGCACTGACAGCCAGGGTGGTGCAGCCCACAGCGTTTCCCACAGGCACTGCACAGGGCTGGCCTGCCAAAAATGTGGTGGCACAACAAGCACCTCGTGGGGGAGTCAGCTCGCTAATGTTCCACCCCTGGTGTTCTGTGCCCCCAAGGGCCAGGGTGGGGATCATTCATTTCTGTGTTGCTGAGGGTGGAGGGAATTCATACCCTCAAGCTGATGCTTCAGCTGGCCTTGAGGGGTGGTGGGGGAGAGAAGGGCCCTCTGCCTGGTGGAGCTGCAAGAGTCAAGGTGCCAGTGGGAAGGCCTGTGGCTGTCCATCACCACTGAGTGCTTATGGGAGGCAGGTGGGCAGGGATCAGGGCAGTTGAAGAGATCCTGAGTCCCCTGCAAAGGCCCTTGGACATATTATAGGGGAGATGGGGAGCCAGCAGGACAAGGAAAGATGGCTCTCTGGTTATGGAGATGCCTTTGGGAGGACAGTGGCTGCTGGCCATGGATCTATAGCCCTCACTTGGAGCCACAGGGCTGGATGGTGAGGGCCTGGGGACTAAGCTCCAGTCGCCTCCCACTGTTGGCCTTGTCCTGGGCCTGGAGGAACTTGGAGTTGAGCTTGTCTGATCTATCTTGCCATGGAGGAAGAGAGCAAGGCACAGAGAAGGCAGGGGACTTAGACAAAGGCCACCTAGCACAGCCAGAATCCCTGGGGCCAGAGCAGGAGGTAGCCCAATGCTAACCCCATTCTCAGTTGAATATTCTTAAACTCTGTCCTAATGAACCAGCAGCCTCCCGGCATAGACCTTGGCAACATCAGAGCCACCCCTCACATGCAGGCCACCTGCTGGGCACACAGGTGAGCAGAGGTTCCCTGGATGGCTGCTGCGGACCTGGGGGTGGCTGAGAGCTCCCGCCAGTCTCCTAGGCACAACTTGCCCCACACTTGCTGGCGAGAAGCCCAGGCCCAGCACGGAGGGGCACCCTGGAGAGGTGCAGGCCCAGCACCGGGAGATGGATTTCCCAATAACAGGGTGTCGCTGCCCATTTGTCACTGGGATGGGCCAATGGGGCTCCTCTCCTCTCCGAAGGCTTCTCCTAGCAGCCTAATTGCTGAAAGCATTTGCATTTTCCTCGCAGCCAGGGTTGCCTCTCAGCAGGAGCAGCCGCTGTCTAATGGTTGGAGAGGGTGCACATTGACATTACTGCTCACAGCAGGGGCCTGAGTGCCCTGACCTCTGGGTGGGGAGGAGGGACCAACTGCTCTTCCCCAGAGAGGTGGCATCATTTCTTTGTCATTCCCTGGGTTGGAGGCAGTATCTGCACCCTGTGGGTTCTCGGGTTCTCAGGGCCCTTTAGCCTGACCTCCTTGGCCCTGGCTGCAGTTAGTGGGGGCTGAAAGCCCAGGAAGGCCTGCCCAGTGTCATGCAGCATACTGGGACTGGAACGAGGTCTGGAGCCTTCTCAGCTGCGTTGGAGAAGAAGAGTGCCCCCTTCCATCAGGGGCCGGTGCAGGGAGAACACAGCCTGGAGAGTGAGGGTCCTGCGTGAGCCCTGAGGCCTGCCCAAGAGAGGCAGACCATGGACCCCTCAGCTCCAGACAGCCTGACTAGAGTTAGGCAGGAAGGTTTGCTGGTCAGAGGCCGAGTTCCCTCCATGGAGGGGAACTCAGGCTGGGAGCCAGGCAGGATCCTGGGCTGAAGGCTCTAAAGAGTTTCCCAGCCTTGCGTCCTGCCCTCTGGAGGCTTCTGCTCAGAGAATACCATGAGTTTTCTTCTAGCTGTTTCCCTGGGACCTGTAATCCAGTCCCAGGGATTACCAAATCACCGACCAAGATCCAGGGTGGGACTGGCCCAAGCCCAGGAGATGGGCCTGAGCAGGGCCATTTTCCTGGTGTGTCGCCTGCTCCAAACAACAACTTGCATCGTGTTTGGTTCCTTAGCAGGCGCCAGCCAGGGGCTCCTGCTGGTCCCATTCTGCCCTCATCTCCCCACAGCCCCCTCCTGTCACTGGTTCAATACCTCCTGCCTGTATCCACAAATCACTGGGACAGGAAGACCCCTTTGTCGTCGGTCCCTCTGAGGCTCTCATCTTCTCTGTGGCGACAGGGAGTCCCACATGCCCAAGTGAGGGCTAGGGCCTCCCTTGGTGACAGCCGGGTAGGGTCAGACACTGTCTGAGAGAAGCTAAGATGTGCTGGGGTCTGAAGGAGGGATTGGTTGTGGAGGTCACAGGTGACGTTTTTTGAGGGCCTTGAAGCAAACACCAAGAGCCACATCCCATCTCTGTAATGAGATCGCAGATCCAGAATGTCAGCTGGAGGGGGCCTCGTCTCACTCTGAGGCCCAGAGTGGGAAGAAACCACATGGCCTGGTATAAGTGTGGGGCCCACTTGCCCTAAGGCCCTGTGTCAGGAGGGCCTTGGGCTGAAGACCCTGAGGAAATGGTCCTGGACCAGGGCTGGGGGCTTGGGTCAAGTCCTGGCTCTGACCCTACTGGCTATGAAGTCTTGCTCATCTCTCTCCCTTTCGGGGACCCCCCTCCTTAGAGGGGGAGAGAGGTAACCCTGCTTTTTCCCTGGGATGTGGTGGTGCAGCCAGCTCATGGAGTGACATCTGTGTCCTCTGCCACAACCATAGGACACTGGTTGATCCTGATACTCCTCAGTTATCTCTCAGCCCAGCCCAAGTTCTGCTTGGGCATGCTCAGAGGGAATTCGACAAAGGGCTCTTCCTGTCCCAAGGTATCAAAATGAGGTGTCCCTGTGATCCCCCAGCCTTCCCAAACTCAGCGCCTCGTGTTGAATGTTTTGTCTGTCTGATGATGCGGCCTGGCCACCATGTCTAACTTCTTAGTGGAATGGGGTCTGGACATTTTGAGGGACACTTTTTCCAGTTTAAAAGCAGAGATGCCTTCACCCCAAGGTGGTCCTCCCCATGCCACCCCATTTGCCCTTTCAGCCTTTCCATGAAACCCTCACGTGTGGAGGACATCTGCACCTGCTTCTTCCTCCTCCTCATTCTCCTCAGGTGGGATGGGAGGGTGGCCAAGGAAGGGCACTCCCATGTCACCTGCTGATGGATGGTGCTGTGAACGTTGGAGCCAACACAAAAGGCTGAATCCCGCCTACCACACTCCTTGGGCATCAGGACACTGGGACAGTTGCCTCCCAGCACCACCTAGAGCTGTGGGTCAGAGAGTGACAGTGTGTGGAGCTTGGATGCAGAGAAACAGTCCCTTGCAGGGATGGAATCTCAGTCATCCACAGCTTAGTGACATGTCTGATCCTGGAAGGATTTGTCATGGAGTCTTGTCACAGGAGCTTAGGATGTGCAGATCGTTGTGGTGGTCTTAGAAATGTGAGTCCTTAGAAAATTAGAATCCAAGACCCACGAAAGCATCTTAAGTGCTCTAATAGACCCATGGGATCTTTAGAGACATCACATGCCTAGGGAGGGGTTAGGCTTTGAAGCCAGCACTGCTGAATCCCAAAGCAGCCGCCATGGATGGGCTCTGAGCCGCAGGGTTTGACAGAGGCCCCAGCAGGGCGCTGAGTGATGGGGAAGCAGCTGATGGGGTCCCCTATCTCTGGCCCTGCTTCCAACAGCGCTGCTCTATTTTTATCTGTTTTATTCTTTGGAGTTTCACTTGGGAAAAAGGTTCCTCTGCTTAAAAATGAAACACAAAGTTTGCCAGGCCTTGCACTGTGCCCCAGCTCTGTGCCAAGCCGCATCCTGGCCCGAGAGGGTGACTGTGGCAGTGGGTGGACGCAGGCAGACGCGGGCCTCCTGGGAGGGGGTGCAGGTTGCTCGGGCCACCGGCTCCTCCCCCTCTCACTCCTGCTGTGTTGCTGCTGCAGCCAGAGAACACTCGGAGTCTGTCGTCCTGTTGACTGTGGTGACAGTTTAATAGTAGCTTCCTGGGCTGTCATTTAAATCTGCCTGCCAGGTTAGTAGGCCAAGGGCGGGCTGGCACGCCCCCTGCCCCCACCCCGGATCTCCCTTCTGCTGCAGTGGTCGTCTTGGCAACGCCAGGGCCTGGCTTTGCAGAAGGGTAGCTGTGGGGAGCAGCCCTTTCATCTCCCGACCCCACCCGGTACAAGTACAAGTGGCCCAGTTGCCTGAGGGCTGACTGTAGGTGGAGCCAGGCCACCTAGCGCTGACCCTCCGCAGGGAGAGGAAGTGAGAACAGCTAAGTCCCCTCTGTGTACCAGGGTCCAAGGTGGGGACTTTAGGTCTCTGCTCTCTCACCTGCACTAGGAGGGGAAGGGCCCTCCTCCAGGTGGCTCAGCAACAGTGTTGAGCTGGAACCCACCTTTTCTTGTAAATCTCTGCTCCCCCTCTTTCTGTAGCCCAGGAAACCAGAGAGCAGACTGCATCCCTGACATCTCTCTTATCTCCCTGATCCAGGTGTCTTGGTCTTGATCCCCTCTCCCTATCCCAAGCCCTCCTCTCTCAGGCCCTGCTCAGAGGACTGGGGTCTCTCCAGTGAGGTCCCCTCAGCTCCATTCTGGACTGAGTGCTCTGTGAACAACTTCTGTTGTTCCTGGTCTGGTGTGCTGGCCCTGAGACATGACAGCTGGGTGCCAGCCTGCGGGGGGACTGTAGCCAGTCCTTCTCGGCCTGTCTTCTCATCTGTAGGATGAGGGGCTTGTGCCACCCGGTGTTTTCCCAGGTATGGCTCCTTGGGCCACTTTGACTTGGAAAATAATAGAAATGGCATCCAACAAAGGAGTTTCTTAGTTCAATAAGCTTGGAAGAGCTGGAGCAAACAGTTAACTAGATGTCGCTGTGGGCCATCTCAGGACTTTTGATAAGCTGTGGGCATCATGAATCTCCAAGGGGTAAAACAGCGTCTACTCCAAATGTCTGGGTGGATAGCTCCCTGGCCGCTCTCCTGCCTTCTGTTCCTCTTCCTCTGCTAGGGGCCAAGCGTCCATGTTGCCCATTCTCACTGAATTCCAAAGCAAGCTCTGGCAGCTCAGCCTTGGGTTTCGCTGGCTGTTGAACAGCAGCCTTGGGCTTGGCAAGAGGCTGAAGAGGTCTTGGGAGCTCAAGGAAAGCCAGGCCCTGTGCTGAGCCTCTGCCCCATGGGGTGAGTTGTCCCTGGCCTGGTGGAGCTCCCAGGCCCCTTGCCACTTGCCTCCCACACCCCAGGCCCTGTTATCCCTCTTTCTAGAACGCCCCTCATCCTTTGTCCTGTTCCCAGAGCTCCCCTGACTCTTCCTTGAATGCAGTGCCCTCCTCAGTTGGCCTTCCCCCTGCTTCCTGGCCACACAGTGGGACTGGAAGTAAATACCTGGGTTCAGGTGCACCCCCTCAGGCTTGTGCTGTGGCCTTGCGCAGGCACCTCTCTCTGGGCTTTTAAAATGGAAAGGGCTCTGACATGGTGGAACATTCAACTGCAGAGAGGAAAGCACGTGGGAGCGACTCCGGGCAGCCCTAACAGGTCTTTGTTTTGAAGCCCTGTCTGCACCGGGCGGGCGCAGGACAGGAGGAGCGTGGGTGGGAAAGCATGAGGGTGTACATTGTCTCAGGGAAGGAGGCCTTGGGGCGGGAAGCTGCGAAGTGCTGAGTGATCATAATAATTTCACAAAATCACAGACTCTGGGTGCTGAGAGGGGCTGAAGAATCAGTCAGTGCCATGCCTCCATTTCCCGATGAGGAGGCAGGCCCAGACAGGCCGACTGATGGACCCAACATCTCACACAGTGACTTCACAATCCTCAAACGAGCACCTTTTCTTTTTAGTTCATAAAGCCCCAGTGCCATCCTTAGCCCAAAACCCTCTGTGCTTTGTAAGGCAGGGATAGTATCCCTGAATGCAGATGAAGTAAATGAGGCTCAGAGAAGTTGTGTAACTTGAGTAACATCACACAGCCCAGCAGTGGCAGGGCAGAGTCCAATTGGCCCTGGACTGTCTGATGCTTTCCTTGGCCTATGTTCCTTTTATAAATAGCAGCTCCCATTTCTTTTGTCCTGGATTTCCCACTCTCCTCTGCTCTGCCCTGGGGTCAGCCCCTCCTCACCACCCTCTGGAATCTCGAGTCCTTTGTGGCAGCCTATCTGTTTCCATGGCACCAGATTATGATGTCGCAGACCCTGGATGACTATGTATCACTCCTGGGCTGTGGAGTATAGGGACTCACAGAGGTAGGCATTGTCCAAGGGGCAGACTGGCATGGAGGGACATAAATCCCTGGAAACAGAGCCACAGCCTCCAACCCAGCTGGGGAATTGTCCTGGGAACCAGAGCCAAGGCCAGGAGAGTGGGGTCTGGCATGGCTTGCTCTGCAGCCTTAGAACAGCTGCTTGGGCCCTTGCCTGAATGAAGACTCTTGGGCCTGTTATACTGAATGACCTGATAGGGGGCTGTCCACTGAGATCCCCCAAGAGAAGCTCTTTGCCTTGTGGTTGTGCTTCATGGGAAAGCCACAGCTCCACTAGCTCAGAGGGGGAAGGGACTTCCTTGTCCAGCATCACCCAGTGAGGACACAGCCAGGCCAGAATGCAGTCTTGGCTCTGATGCTAAGTCCATCCGTGCTGCACTTCCAGGGAGACCTACCAAGGTGGTTTGGCTTAGTCTCAAACATGAAAGTGATCATGCTACCCCAGTTTCCTCAGGGAAGTGCATTAGCAGAGCACAAGTCATCATAGGCTAAATTAATTCTTCTGCACACTTCTGGCCACATTGCAGGGGACCACCTCATGCAGGTGCCTCTGTGCTGTGTGACTGATCTGCCTCACTACATGTCCTGTGGTCCCCAGGACCTGAGAGGTCTTCACTGCATTTGCCTCTCTGGGGTCCTCATTCTTAGCTGGCAAACACTGGGATGATTGAGGGCCTTACAGGGAAGAGCTCAAGCTTTGGTAGCAGCCACACAGAATTGAAATCCCACTTCTGCCACCTGCCATCCTCACCTCTCTGAGCCTCAATTTGCTCTTCTGTAAAATGGGAGTAACAACAGCTACCAGAGAGTCACTGGGATTTTGGATAAAAGGAGCCAGGGTGGAAAATGACCAAACTGGTCTAGACAGTGAACAAATCTGTAAACCACCACCATGGGACCCCCAGCCCTGCAACCCTGTTTCCTGGGCCTGAATGACTTCTCCACTGCCCTTCTGGACTGTGATGGTGCTTTTGGCTGCTCAGCCTCCTTGCACAGTGATTCTGGGTCTAGGACATTCAGGGAGACCAAGCTCAGCCCCTGAGCTTCCAGAATGCCAGGAAGGAAAGGGCCCTAGGAGGCCATCTGGTGTCCTGCCCCCAGGGACATAGCCCTGACATCACTGTCTTCTGGGTGCTGCCTGGTCACGCAGCCTTGCCAGCCTTGCCCCCTTGCTCTGCGCTCCCAGGGTCTGTCTGGCTTGTTTTCCTCTGAGTCCCCAGGGCAGAGGCTCAGTGATGCTGACTGAAGCCTCCACAGGGCTTCCCCACTTACTCTTGGGCTTTTCTTCCACCTCTACTGCTGAGTGTGTGTTTGGGGAGCCATGGTGGGAAAGAGCAGAAGTCTGACTGCAAATTCAAATTGTGGCGCTGCTTCCACCCAGATGTGAACTCAGGAACATAACTTGACATCTCTGGGCCCAGGTTTCTTCATATGTTGAGTGAGGACTTATCTGGTCTTTTGTCCTGGTCTTTCCTGGGCAAAACCCCTAGCACAGACCCTAGTACCCAGGAAGCACCTGGGGAGCTTTAAAAAATAAAAAGAAAAACTCAGAACATATGCTTCTTTGTTTGGATGCCTAACGCCTGTGGAGGAAAATTCCCCAGGTGCTGAGGCTCGTATTGGTATTCACTTTATGAAGATTGCAGACAATGATTTATCAAGAGATGAAATCCACAATGACCTCTTGTGTAGAGCTCAGAGAGGGCTGCTTGGGGGTCCTGGGCTGAGAGGCAGGGGAGTTGGCTCTAATCCCTGCTTCGATGGGTTTCCCTGGGCCAACCTCTTTGCTCTCTGAGCCTCAGACTCCTCCCCATCTGTGGGTGGACTTGGGCTTCTTCTAGCCCTGCATATGGAGGCATCTGGCTAAGAAAAGTGTGAAGAAAGCTCAGAATGCAGATGTGCTGCAAGGATTTCACGAAAAAGAAAGAAATGGAATGGATTCAGGATACCCAGTCTCTCTCCCCAAATCCCTGCAGGCAGCTAGCAGACCATGGGAGGAGTTCAATAAAGCTGGCTGATTGGAAGGAACTTCCTGGGGAGAAGTGGAGTCCCGTGCCTTGATATGTGGGAACAGAGGCTGGGCTTTTAGTTCACCATCCCCCTGAGATCTGCCAACCTGGGTCCTATGCTGAATCTGACCATCACCATGTTGGAGGACAGAGAAGAAAGCCAAGCCACGTAGGGCTGAGATCAGTGATGCTCTAGAGCACAGGTCATCACGCCCCAGGCCACAGCCTGTTGCCTGTTTTTATAAATAAACTTTTATTGACACATTGCTGTGTTCACTCTTAACTATCGTCCATGGCAACATCTGCTGCACATGGCAGAGCTTAGCGGTGTGACAGGAACTGTGCCCTTGAAGCCTAAAATACCTACACTCTGGCCCTTTACAGAGAAAGTTGCTGACCTCTGCTCTAGAGTGATATTTGGAGGATTGTGGGAGCTCAGGAGAGGTCCCCAAAGATTAGAAGTGGTCAGGGAAAGCTTTTGGAGGAGGTGCTATCCAAATGTGGAGTGGAAGAAGGCAGTTTGGAGAAAGGGTTTTCAGACAAAGGACAACTTGAGCAAGGTGT
>JAJEJO010051214.1:10020-20970 GCA_020662805.1 Glaucomys volans
CTGGAAAACTACAAGCATTACCAGATTTCTTAGTCATTGGGTATTTCTCTCAGGTGAGTCCTGTTTTCTCTTTGAAGTAAACTGAAAAGCTGAATACTTTCCACATTTTCTAATCCTAGGCATTGCCCTGCATGATTTCTTTCATGTAACTGAAGTGGTGTAGCTTGGACCTGGAATGGCCTCCAAAGCCACACATGCTGGAGGCTGGGTCCCCAGCTGGTGCTGCTGTGGGAGGTGGACACTAGGAGGTGATGTCTACTTGCAGCAGGTGGACTATGCAGATGTGACTTTGAAGGGTGCATGTGGCAGTCTCCTTCTTTCTTTCCCCTTCTGGCTGCCACAAGGAAGGCAGCTCTGCTCTGCCCTTTCAGCATGATGTTCCATTGCCCAGAGCAATGGGGCACCCACTTATGAACAGAAACCTCTGATCATGTGAGCCAAATAAATCTCTCCTCCCTTACGTTGATTTCCTCATGTATTTTGTCACAGGGGTGGAAAGTGATCATATGAAGAGGATTGGAACTTTTGACACCTGTACCAGATTTCTCACTTGCATGGTGTTTTTCAGCTGTGTGAATCTTTTTGTTATTGAAGAAAAAAACTGCTAAAACTGGGTACTTCCCACATTCCTCATATTCACTGGACTTCTCTCTATGATAAGAACTTCCAGGCAAAGGAGGGAGAATGAAATGTCACACATTCAGGTTTGTTTACCAGAGTGAATGAAATGACTTTGAAGGAAACTGAGAACACTCCATAATTTACCAATTAGTGTTTACACTCAAAGTGTATTTCTCTAGTGTGAGTCCTTTCATGACTTTGAAGGTGACTGGAAATATCTGATCATTTGGCACATTTTTTTTGCATTCAGTGGGCTTTTCTCCAGTACAGTGTCTTTTATGTATAAAAGGCAGCTCCAAACATGGGAGGCATGAACCATTGTTTTAATGAACAGTGCTTCTCTCCCGTGTGAGTTGTTGGATGTTTCTGAGCGCTAACTGTGAGGAGTGAAGGCAATGTCACCCTGTTCACAATCACAGGGCTTCTCTCCAATAGAGTCACTTCATGCTTTTGAAGGTGAGTGGGCCTCACTTAGGCTTCTCCACACCTTCACATGCCCAGGGCTTCCTTCCCCTGTGAGTCTGTTCATGTACATGAAGGTGAGCGGAGTTCCTGAAGGTGATTCCACACTGTTGACACCAACAGAGCTCCCACACAGTAGGAGATTGTTCATGGTTTTGAAAAGTCCTGGAACAAGTGAACTCTTTTCCATGTATTACACATCCATAAGGTCCATTTCCAGGGTACTCTGACACTTGTCTTTGAACACTTGTGAAAGGAATGAGGGATTTTTTGTTCTGTTCAAGTTCACATGCATCCCCCCACACTCCTCATTTTCATCCGCTTTGTTTGCAGAGTGAGATATGATGTGCCTGTTAAGAAAAGGAAATATGAAGACATTTCCACAGACTGTACTCACGCCGATTTATTCAAGTACTTCTTTTCCTTTCTTTGTAATTCTCAAGACCTTTACTGAGCAGTTCCTTCCAGCATGGAGGCACAGGACTGTGGCCGCATTGAACTCGGTGGGAAGCTGTCCATGGTCTGCAGAGCAGGAGGGCTCCTGGCCAGCAACATAGAGCAGTGGAGAGCTCCAGGTGCCGGGCATCCAGGCACTGCCTCGGGGGCTTGGCCTGCGGCAGCACCTAACAAACCTCCCATTTGCTGCCCACGATCTTGCCGCAGGTGAGGCAGTGAGAACACGGGGATGATCACGTTGGTGGTGGGCAGGCAGGCATCTTCTTTTAAACTCAGATTTGGAATCTCACCAAAGGTTTTTCCACAATTAATGCCTTTTTTCATTTTGGGGCAGCCTATCATATGAATTCTGTAAAATACGACAAGCACATTTTTATTATTGGATCATTAATTGGTTTTGTATTTAATGGGTTTTGGACTGCATTATTAATTGCCATGCCCACCACTATTCCCCTCAGTGCTTGACATGGTTCCAATGGGAATAATGAAGATTCTTACATGATCTAATCTTCTGGGATATGTGGACGTGGCATACTCCTTCTTGTTTTTGTGTTATTTCTTATTGTATGTATACACTTAAAGATTTCAGTAAAAAATCAGATATTAAGTGATTTGGAACATAAAAATAACACTGCTCAAGCCTTAATTGATTTTATATGTAGTATTATTTTAAGTAACAGAAAAAAATGTTGTGGGTCAGATCAACAAGAGTTATTGTTCACTGCTCTCAGTTAGCTTAATGCAGCCAGACTGCCCGGCTGCTTTAGCCCAAACCAGGATGTGCCCCCCTCTTAGTGAAACTGTTTTCACAGTTCAAGGACCACACCTGGATTACATGGAAAACTATGACCTTCCCCTAGAGAATAATCTTTAAAGCCCCAAGATATATGTCTCCCTTTCCTTTAGATAGAAGTTATAATTAGGAAATAAGAAGTGCTTTTCTTAGAGGTTGTTTAACTAATTAACAAAAAGAAGTCCCACTTTATATACAATAGATAGATCAAAGGGCACTGTGTTGTCTTTGAGAAAGATGCCAAGTGTGCTTGATTGATATGAGCATTTGTTATTCTTGATTCAACTTTACCATGATGTGCTAAAACCTATAGAACTTATGAGAATGGCCTCTACTCTTATCATTCCTAGTAAGATGAAGACCAGAACAAATTAAAGGTTTTTTGTGATGTTTCTCTTAGAGGAATAGGAGAAGTTATCTTATTTTGATTATAATTATGCTCATTAGATTCACTCAGAGCTTACAACATTTTCCCTTTCATGTAAGCTCAAGAGATTGTACTCAAGGTGAACAAAAATAGTTAAATTGTGTGTGAAAGAGTAAAGTAGGGACTGAGATGTGAAACTTACTTTGAACTAAGCCACAAAACAGTAAAGTTACAACTAAGCCTCAGATCTTTGAGTCTGTGTCCCTTTATTCTCCTCGCCGACACCTTCCCCCCACCAAGCTGCAACACGACCCCTGCTGAGGCTGGACCTCAGCAATTAATAATATCAGGGAAAGTGCAGGCTTTCTGTCATGTCTAAATCATCTCAGAGCAAATGAACTGATTATTTTGAAAAATTGCTTAAGCATAGTTATTATCAAAACTGTGGGGTCAGTACTATCAGCAAATTGATTATTCTGAAAATTCTAAACATGTATCTTCATTGAAGCTTATGTTTGTAGTGAGAAATTGCTAAGAATAAATATATTTTATATTGTGCTTATTTGTTTGCTTGTATGTTTGTAAACTTATAGAATTTGATAGAATGCCCTCAAGGGATTCTGCTTCCTTCTGTGAGTACAAGCACCTTAGATTTCTCCCAGGAAGTTGATTCTGATCTTGAATGTTCTGATCCTTCCATTTGCTTCCTAAAAGGAGAACCATAAAATCATTATGGATTATTAATTATGAAAAAATGGGGTTTATGCTGCTCTGTATAATGTCATTAGGCCAAATTTATTCCATAAAGTATTTCCTTGACACATTCTAAGTTCAAGAGGGGACAAAACAAAACAGAAAAAACAAACAACAAAAAACACAGTAGTTCTCTATTTCCTTTAGTAAAGAAACATCATCCTTACTATAGAAGCCAGGTTTCTGAGGACTTCCTGCATCACATCTCTGTGGAGAGTCTTCTGGGAAGGATCCAGCAAAGCCCACTCCTCCTGGGTGAAGTTCACAGCCACATCCTTGAAGGCCCCTGAGTTCTAAAATATTACATCAATGTGTGGGGGAGACCAGGAAAGAATGAGATCATGAGGGATCTATCCACATGCAAGATGTTCACATGATTCTAGGGTCTCCAATATTTATTCCATAATTAGTCAGTAAAACACAAACTGTCAGATCTCACTACCTCAAACATATGCTCTCCAGTGTTAGAAATGAACTACTCAGAAAAGCATTAGAAGCCCCCAAACACCCTTCTTATTGTGGAGTCCAGGGGGTGAGATGTGCTCCCTAATGTCTTTGTAGGATGCACCACTAATACATGGAATAATGACACCCTGCTGCCTCCTGTGCAGAACAGAGCGAATACTAGTCCTCTTGACAGTACCTACCCTTACAAAGGCCTGCTGATCAAGTTGGACCTTGCTGGTAGGGAGAGCTAAGGATTTGGGAGGGATCCCACCAAATTAAGCAGTAACACTGAGTCACAGTGCTGAGAGTGTAGCTGAACTATGTGATCTTTACTGAACGTCTGCTTTCCTTCAGAAAGACTACTATTTAGTTCTACTCTTAAGATAAGACCCTCTAGGATAAGCCTCTTACCCCCACACCCACCCAAAAAAGAAATAAACCCTCTGATCAGGCACAGAATTCCTGATGAGCTTCCCTGGTAGACAATGTTTCATCCAGGTGGTCACAATGTGTCAACTGTGGATAGAGCTCATCCTGTGTGACTAGCACTTCATGAGTACAAAACTTCCCTCAAGTCAACAGTAAGCAGGATGCCATAATGGCACCAGGAATGCCATGTGGATGAGAAGTCACAACAGCTCAGGGTCAGCATAAAGTCAGTGTGAGGGCTGGGGATGTAGCTCAGTTTCTAGAGTGCTTGCCTGTCAGGCACAAGACTCTGGGTTCAATCCCCAGCACTGAAAAAAAAAAAAAAAATAGGTCAGTGTGAGTTGCTCCACACAGAAACATTGAAATACAAGAATGGTTGGGATGGGGAACAGCCTCAAATTTCACATAATTGCATGATGCAGCTTCCGTGAAAATTGGTTGGAAGCCTCGGAAGTATTCACCTGTCCAGCTGCAAACCTGGGACTCAGCGCCAAACTGCAGACAGCACCCTGGGCACCCAGTATAAAATCAACGTGCTACAGTGACACCGTCACATCACAATTCACAATATCCAGGCACAGAACCAGCCCAGGTGCCCACCAACAGATGAAAGGATAAAGAAAATGTGGTATATATGCACAGTGGAATTTTATTCGGTCATAAAGAATGAACTTATGCCATTGGCATGAAAATGGGTGAACCTGGATGACAACAGGGAAGTGAAATAAGTGAGTCAGAAAATTGGATATTGGACGTTTTCTCACATAAGTGGAAGCTACAGCAAAATAAAGAGGAAACTGGTGTAGGAGGGATCCCATGAAAAGAGAAGAGAGATCAGTGCAGCAGAGAAAGGAGAATGAGGGGAAGGGAGGAGAAATGGGAAAAGAGAGAACAGTGGAATGAAAGAGAACAAATTATTCAAAGTGCATGCATGAATGTACCACAGTGACTTCCACAATTCACTGTGTTTATCTATGAAGCATCAATTTCAAAGAAAGGATGAATGAGTAACTGAAGCCCAGTAAAGAAAGCAGTAAGAAGTCGGGTGCGATGGTGCATGCCTGTAATCCCAGAGGCTCAGGAGGCTGAGGCAAGAGGATCAAGAGTTCTAAGCCAGTCTTAGCAACTTAGCGAGGCCCTAGGCAATTCAGTGAGACCCTGTCTCTAAATAAAAATACAATATAGGGCTGGGGATGTGGTTCAATGGCCAAGTGCCCTTGAGTTCAATCCCCGGTTCCAAAAAGAAAAAAGAAAGAAAGAAAAGAAGAAAAGAAAAAAGAAAGCAGTAAGAGAGGAGGAGAATGGGGAGTTACTGGAACTGAAGTGAAGCAAATTACCCCCATGCTGGCACGTTATGCAAAACATAAACCCCAATGTTTGCCAGGGACAGAGATGTACCTGTTATCCTAGCAACCTGGGAGACAGAGACAGAAGAATGCAAATTTGAGAATAGCCTCAGCAACATAGCAAGGTCCTGAACAACTTAGTGAGACCATCTCAAAATAAATAATAAAAAATGGGTGGGAATGAGGCTCAGTGATAAAGTGCATTGAGTTCAATCCTTGACAGAAAAAAAAAAAAAAAAAAAAAAAAAAAAAAAAAAAAAAACTGTACTAATGGAAATGGGGAGAAAATAAAGTAAAAAAAAAAAAAAAAAAGTACAAGTTGAGAAAACATAAGCCTAAGCAATGCCCTGGGTTTGATACCCAACATCACAAAAGAAATGAAAAGGTAACATAGCCTATTAGAAGCATTTTTCCTAACATTCTAAAATATGTCTCATGAATAAAATGATCAAATACAAAAGGTTTTAAAGCCAGGTGGGGTGGGGCAGGCCCATAATCCCATTGGATCTGGAGGCTGACACAGGAGGATCTTGAGTTCAAAGCCAGCCTTAGGAAAAGCGAGGCGCTATGCAAGTCAGTGAGACCCTGTCTCTAAATAAAATACAAAACAGGGCTGGGATGAGGCTCAGTGTTTAAAACCCCCTGATTTCAATCCCAGGAACAAAAAAAAAAAAAAAAAATCTAAAAAGATGGAATATTTAACCTTGTTCAGCTATGAATAAATGAATTTCACATTTCAGAAAAACTTGGAACTCAAATAAGTGAGTAGATCATTTCAAAGTGATAAACACAGAAAGGACCAGTGCTGAGGGAGCACAGATGTCAGGCTGAAGGGCCAGGGAAGGTCCCTACAGCTGGGTATCCTCACATCTGTCCTGCTCACTGAAATACTCCATGGTCTCCCTCCCAGGAGACCTGGACCATGACTCCAGTCTACGAGACTTTTCAGGTTTGCACATCACTACACTGGGCAGGTGGTTCTCATGCTCTGGGAGAGTTTTTACTCCTTCTATATGTGAGAGAATGCAAGGGGCAGTAATCACTGCTGACCTGGCCACTCAGCACCAGCATCCACAGGTTGGCTGGCCACCTGTCTCCACAGAATGGGAACAGGGCTTGGGGGAGACCATGTCCTGAGGAGGCAGCTGTCTAGATGAGGCCTGTTGCAGGAGATTCCTCAGCACCACAGCCTCCAGCTGCTCCCCTGAGAGGCTTCACCCCAAACCTCAGGCTGTCCTTAGAAGGAGCTGACTCAGGGCCTGAAATTCCCTGCAACCTTCAGAGCACAGAGCAGCTGTGGGCACCTTGTGGCAACCCCAGGGAAGGACAGGACTCTGGGTGAGGACACAGGATCCTGTGAAGAGTCCAGAGGAAACTCCTACCCAAAGACCTTAAGGCATCTGTGCCTGGGGAAGGTAAAAGATGACAGGCCCAAGAGCGTTAAGAGGTGTTCCAGGAGAGTGTTCTCGCTTTCACCACATGGCAAAGTCACAAACAGAAAACAAATCTTTTAAAAAGTATCATCCATTACTCAGTTAAAAACATGATAATTAAACACTGTGCCCAGTTGAATGCAGTGATGGGAACATAGAGTTGATAATGCTGTGAACTGGAGGGGAGTTGGATTCGGGAATGTGGGAGAGAGGTGCATGTTTAGGAGTTTACTGCCAGCCCAATCAGGTGCAGTGGTGCAGGCCTGCAATCCCAGTGATTCAGAAGGATGACAGGAGGATCAGAAGTGCAAAATCAGCCTCAGTGACTTAGCAAGGCCCTCAGCAGTGAGTGAGGTAGGATCTTTGTAATAAAGAAACCAACTCATCTACCACACTTTCTTCTGGGAAGGCATTCATTTCTGCCACCACACTGAAACAGAGACTTTCCCTATTTCTATTCCCCAAGTAAAGCCCTAGATTTTTATATTAAATTAGCAACCCCACCAGCCACCTAACCCACCCTCACTCCCACCCCTCCTAAAAAAAGAATGCATCTGAGAAACCCAGTGAACTCACACTGGGGGGAAAAAAGTACATAACATTTTTTAACAGAATATAAGAACAAATGTTTCTTTGTTCATTTTCTTTTTCTTTTCTTTCCCCTGATTTGTACCTCTATCTTGCCCTTTAGGAATATTATCTACTCTTTCCTCTCTATGAATAAATTACATTTCACAATTAATGGAAAACTGAAGCTAAAGTGAGCAAGTGTTTCCAAGGCAACTAACCCAGGGAGGGACAGCACCACTGGACACTGGCATGTCACATTCCAGCTTCAGGTCAGACATCTGTTACCAGGAACATCCTCCCATCCCTCCTGCTATAGCTAAAGAGCTTTGGAGGGTTTTGCTCTACCTTGCTGAGGTCAGCTTTCCCTGCTCTTCATGAAAACTGTTCTTCCTTCCCAAATCTGAGAGAATCCAGAGGGCAGGAACCATGCCTGTCATGTTCTGTCAACACCAGCATCTCACTGCCTGACCTAGGTATTTCCAGCTGCTCCCCTGAGAGGCTGCACCCCACACCTCAGGCTGCCCTCCAGGAGGAGCTGACCCAGAGCCTGAAATCCCTTGCATCTTGTAGGGCAGAGAGCAGCTGTGGGCACCTTGCTGCAGCTCCAGGAAAGAACAGAACAGTTGCTGATGATACAGGACCCTGTGTAGTGGCCATTAACGCCTCTGCCCAAAGACACTGCACAGCTGTCTATGCCTGTGCAAGGTAAAGAGAGGCATACATATATTTTAGACACAAGTTCCAGGTAATTCCTCTCTGCTTTGCACTCCTGGGAAACGTTTGTCCACCATAAACAAAAACAAAAACAAAAAGCAAAACAAAAACAAAAAAAAAAGTGTTTTAAAGTGTGAACCACTAATAGGTGAAGCTACCACAATTAAAACATTGTCTACTTGAATGTAGACTATGGAGCAAATAGTTGATAAAGAGTTCACTAGAGGGTGCAGTTGTCATGTGGGAATACTGACAGGGACCTGGAATTTGAGGGGTCTGCTGCCAGGCCTAGGAGGAGCAAGGCTTCCAAGTGGAGAATGGATTTGATACCCTGCTTCCTGCACATTGATGTGTACCTAGGGTGTGCAGGTTAATCCTGGGGAGAAAACAGGGACTTCAGGGGTCAACTGTCACACTCAGGGCACACCAGAGCCCAGATTCCCTGACACCTTCCCCTGCTCACCACACACCCTGGGAACCTCAGGCTGCAGGAACTGCCCAGAGATGACTCAGAGAATTCGCCAACAGGGAGAGGAAAAGAGGGCAGGGACCTGCTGCCCAGGACACCACTGGCACAGGGGCCCAGGGAGATACTCCACCGAGGACTCGGTCACGCTCCGCAGCTGACCTCAAGGACTTGCCACCCAGTCCACTCCGCCGACCCAGAAGACGGGGACCCTGGGCCACCCGCCAGCGGGGACTCAGCAACTACTGCAGGTGACCCGGGAAACGCACTTCCCTGTCCACCCCGCGGGTCCAGGGGACAGGGGCCAGCAGCCGCAAACCAGCCGGGACTCGGTCACCCTCCCCAGCTCACACTTCGGGTCCCCATGGCAGGTGCTGAATGGGTCCCGCCAGCCCGGGTCGCACCCTCACTGTTTTGGGACTCCGGGGGGACCCGTCGTCCTCCCGAGGAACCTCCTGGAATCAGGGGACCCATGGGAGCACAGGCTGCGCAGTCACCAGAGACTCTAGAGCACAGGACGCCTGGCCTGAGGAGGAAGGAGCTGAGCTTGTGGGGAAGGAAAAACCGCTAGATCGCGGAAGCCCGTCAGGCCCTCAGTCTGTGCGCCTGTTTGGACGGTTCTGCTTGAGCTCCCTGAAGGCCCACCTCCAGGCACCGCCCCAGCCCTGAGTGACAGCTAATGTCATCCAATCCCTGGCTGACGTCGGCCGAGTGACAGGAGCTCGGCCCAGCCCTTTGCAGGCAGGACTCCCTCGCCCTGCTGGGACCTGACACTGGCGGGAACGTTTGTATTTGTCCTGGGGAAGAAGGCAATGTCTAAATGGGAGTAACGCGTGTCAGCGATGTGTGGAAATAAATGTGCTGCTCACCGTTGGAAGCGTCAGAACTGGAACGTCCACTGAGCCATTTTCAGAACACAGTGCTCGCCTTCAATGTAAAATGACGGGATGTGGGAAAGGCAGCTGGAGGGAGAGCAGGGTGGACAGTTACAGGCAGGTAACAGGAGTGTGAAAATTCACAGCCCCCTACAAACAGGGTGAGGGGGAAGCCCCCACCACTGAAGGAGGATCAAGTAGAATGGGCAGTGGGTGACCAGGCTGTGGGGTGCTGGTCCGTTCAACCACACCTGGAGGCTGACCATAGACATATTAAGGAGCACCACCAAGCTTATGCCACATGTGAAGACCCCAAAACTCACCCATGGGAACACCTCCAGGCAGCCCCTTTGTCCCAGAGGTGGGAAATGGAAGGTGGGCAGGAATCCAGGTGGAATTAGAGGAAGGAGGATGGGTTACAAAAAGGAGGAGGGAAGTGAACAGAATGGTAGCCAAGACTCCTTTTGTTTTTTCTTTTTGTTTTTAAAATTGTTCTTCTTAGCTATACATGACAGTGGAACGTATTTTGACATATTACACATATATGGAGTACAGCTTCCTGTTCTTCTGGTTGCACATGATGTGGAATTACCTTCATGGTGTTTTCAGATTCCCTCATAGGAAAGTTATGTCTGATTCATTCTATTATCTTTCCTATTCCCACCCCCTCTTATTCCCCCACAATACTTTTTCAATAACCATTTTACATGGATTTTACTCCATGCTCTGCCCAGAACCATCTATGAACTGTTAAGCTGAAACACAGAAAAGGTTTTTTGACTCTCAGACCCCCTCCTCCATGGCAAGGGTTCTAGTCTCCTTTAAACAAATCCTGTTCCGTTTACTCTTCCCTTCCATGATTGTCCATGATTTTATTCTTCAAAATTTGTGAGAGAAGAATCCAGAAGGAAATTGACAAAGTGGGGAATCTACTCTCATCTCAGAACTCCGGTTTCACCACCACCTGAGCAACAGAGATAAAATGCTTATAAGTCAAATGCACTCAAGCTGAGATAGGGATTTAGGAAAAGGAAAGAGAAAGAAGGGGAGGGGCTATATTGACTCATGAAGGACTGATTTACAGCCTGATTAGTGAGGGTCTTTACTCGATCTTATAAAAATATTTTTTCAGAAATTTAGCAGACAAGGTCCTATAAAGAGCAGTATGATGAGTGTAAGGAGTGGGCCCATCAATGGGAGCAGCCAGGAGAGAGTCTG
>JAJEJO010051215.1:0-15970 GCA_020662805.1 Glaucomys volans
CTCATCCCACCCCAAGAAAATGAGTGAAGACTTTGGGATATTATAGGTTATAGTAATATAAACCGGGTGACACTCCAGAAGATGTGAAGCAAAATAGGCAAACAATATAAAAATTGCCAATGCAAAATGGAAAAGGAATCATGGGTAGGATACTAAGGTTGTAACTCAGGAATTCCACCCCAATCAGGGTTTTAGAATAGGGGACCAGGTCTGATTTAGGGAGAAGGCTTGCTCTGGAAAGTATAAGGTGTTTAAAGATAGCATTTCAACCAATCTTCACCTAAAAGACTGCCTCAAGACCTGGCCAGGACTGCCTATAATTTGTTAACGAAAGCACAGTTTCTCATGTTTTGACTTTTGGCCCCTAGTATAATCCAGGCCTACCCAGTCTCTGTTGAGACAAGAAGGAAATGGAGGAGCCCCAGTTCTGTATGTCTTGGTTCTATAGAAACAGCACCTTAAGGCTGAGTGCAAGAGTGATACATGATCAGGTCTGTGCCCAGAGGTTATGAGATATTTTATGGAATCGGCTAGAGGTTCCATGTTGGGGGTGGTAGGATAGTCCTAGGGTCAAGGTCTGAGGGGTCAAGCCAAACTTATCTTGTGAGAATTAAAATGGATGTTCTAAAGTCTCAATAGAGAATAAGTTAGTTGACTTGTGCCTATACTCTATTTCATCTCCCCAGATGCTAAATAGATGTGTTGGGAGACATTTCTTGATACTTTTATTTACAGTGGTAAATGCAGAAGTGTCAATGGTAATGCATGCATTAAGTCCTGTTGACTCCAGGGAACCTCTACTCACCACTGGACATTAGCTGCTCTACCAAAAGTTGCCTGCCAGCTAAGCCAAGGCATTAGAGGTCAGCAAAGAGTTCTGGTAACCTCAGGTTTAAGTGACAGGTGGGAGGGATGAGAGCAGTGATGGTACTGACAGCTGAAGGTTCCTGCTTTTACACTTCAGCACCTTGTCTTTTCACACCAGCATTCTGCTGAGTAGGCTGGAGAGCCAGGAAAGAAGTTCCAATTGTTGAATGAAATTATTGCTGGAACTCAGGGCTAGGACTAGAATGAAGCAAGTGAAGCACCTAGAATGCAAACGTGAAGGAGGCACTTGTAGGACCCTGAGAGTGAGTGCCTTAAATTGTGTGTCTGAGGTGTCTCACCTGCCCTCCTCCTAGTCTTTGCCTGGCTTTAATCCATATTTAATGAATATAAGGAAAAACGGCTTTACTTTCCCCACTTCAGCCCCAGGAGGCCCTTCCTTAGCTTTGTACCTGCTTTTACAAGTTATCTTGCAGGCTTTTGATTTCTCTCACTTCATCACTGCATTAGCTATTCTCCAGTGACCACTTCTTCCCCTACATCAACAGCAGCTACAGATAGAACAGTCTGTGCTTCTCAGATGGTGGATGGGAACTGTGTTAACAGTCTGGGAAGGTGGTATTTCAGAACATGTTTGCAGCTGGGGAGAACTAAGTGGAGAAGAGTCTGACATAAAGGTCAGGGGATGCTTGGAGCCACAGTTTAGCAAACTTTACAGCTTTCAGTTCTAGGGCCATTCCTGTTTGCCCCAAGTTGGCTACTAGTTGGCTTTCCAAAATGTTATCTCCCAGCCTACACACAGAACCTGTCAAACTAGTTCCCTGAATCTCTGCCTTAAGCTCCTAGCTGAATTGCCCAGATCTTTTCTGAAATTCACTGGATAGCCCAATCTTGTATTTGTTTTAGCTAATAAGGATTGTCAATTAAATGTATAGTTAAATATAATTTTTTGAGGTACTGGAGATTGAACCCAGGGCCTCATACATAAAGTGCTCTCCCATTGAGCTACACATCCCAAAGCGCTTTTATTTTGAGACAGTGTCTTGCTAAGCTTCCCATGCTGACCTGGAATTTGCAATCCTCCTGCCTCAACCTCCTGCACCTGGCTAAATGTAATATAATTTTTATATATTACTGGAAGTTTTCTTATTAACTTCACATCAAAAAATCCTTTTCCAAATCAATTCTAATTTTGGGTTTGGAAAGTATAGCTCATTTATAGTTAAGATCTCTTAACACATGGGGGTCATGGTCTTTCTAGATGGGAAAACAAAATAGAGCTAGATGTGGCAGAGGCCAAAATACCAGATGTGTGAAGGAGAAGTGTCATAAAGCAACAACACAGGATAGATCACACAGGACAAAAAGTTTTCCCAAGAGTTGGCTGAAGATATAATGTCCAAATGGCACATCAGAATGTGGCCCCTATCCCAAACTAGGGTCAGTCTCCCATCCTGAAGATAGAGCAGCAAAAAAAAGAAAAAAGAAAAAATCACAGCACCACCAGACATGATGGTGCACACCTGTAATCCTAAAGGTTTAGGAGGCTAAGGCAGGAAGATCATGAGTTTCAAAGCCAGCCTGCCTCAACAAAAGTGAGGTGCTAAGCAACTCAGTGAGATCTTGTCTCTAAATAAAATACAAAGTAGGGCTGGGGATATGGCTCAGTGGTTGAGAGCTCCTGAGTTTAAGCCCTGGTACACCTGCCCTGTCCCCCCAAAAAATCACTGTACCAGCAAATGTTCAGGAGAACATAGAGTCAAAATTCCTGGGATCTCACCTTTCAACTCCTTAGAGTATCCCTGTTTGGTATTATTAGTAACTTGTCGACTCCTTGATTATAGACAAGGTTTCCTAATTCTTACACATTTGTGCAAGTCCCTGGGGTGTCTCTGTACTTGTGCTCATTCTGCTTCTCAGCTCATTCACCTGGAGAAACATGGCTTCTCACTTGATTTTTACCTGGCACCTGTATGTGGATTACTCCTAGACCTCCAACCCCTTAGGCTCCTTTTTCCAGTCCTTTTCTGCCTGCAGGGCATCTCCAATATATATAGCCTAAGGCATCCAAGCAAGTCTGGAATAGATCACTTATCACCCCTCCCCTCCAAACAATGTCTTAAATGTCACCATGACTTCCTCCGTTAGCTTGTATCCTTGAAAGCTTCATAGTTCCTCTCTTCCACCACCACTGAATCCTGCTACTTCTCTGTTTCTAATGGATTTCTCTCTTTTGCAGACCATGGTACAGGCTCTAGTAAGCTCTCATGTGCAAACTGCTACAAACCTCCCACCTACCCCTGTTCTGTCCATTATGTCCAGTGCACAAATGTCTTACTTTTGTTCCCATTATTTTTAGAAGCACATAGTCACTACATGTCCCCATTAACTCATAATCCTGTTTTCAAGACACTTCAACTTCTCAGCTCTCTTCACCCATGTACAGAAGGTACCTGAGTATACATGCTTTTGTTCTCTCTATCCAGGAGCTCTGTTCCTGATCCTGGCTGTCATTTCTCATTTCTGGAATGTTTTTGTCAAACCATCTACTACCTGTTCTTTAAAACTATTTCTTAACTGAACATTCTTTGGTTAATTACTCTTGTATAGATCTACCACAATAGTTCCCTAAGTGTCCTGGATATTTATGATGTGGCTTTTATATTGTATTTACTGTCCTGTTTGTTAAGTTTCAAGTCAATCAACCATGAATTATTAGTACTGATGCTGCATATTTTCCATTAGTTATTTGGTGAAGTAATAAGTAGAATACATGTCCCTCACCTGAAGGAGCTCAAAAGTGTTCTGCATTGGGAGGGGGACAGGGAAGATGTTAGTATAATACTGGCTAAACACTGCCTAGAACCCTCCAGTGACAACCTAGAAAAAGCCCTTTTCTCTTTGTGGTCAGAGGAGAATTTATGATGCTAATGAAGTAATTCCCAGGAACCTTGAGCTAGGAGAGGCTGACCAAAAAAGAAAGGAAAAGAAAACAGGAGAAAATTTCATCCAGATTTAACATGGGAAATTAGTTACAATGAAGCATGCAAATATATCAGTTGGAATAACTCTGCCACTTAAAAGCCATGCAATCTTGAACAAGCTACTCTTAAACAGCTTAAGTTTACTTATCAGAAAAATGGAAACACCATCCATCCTACAGGTCCTCATGAGAACTGCATGAAATTATGAGATACTCTCTTGTTTTCTATTAAATGTGTTTTAAACATAAGACATCAATATTAGTTTAATACTATCTTCCAAACAGTACACAAAGTGCCTTTTCCAATGAAGATAGAATCTCAAAGAACAGGGTTTTGAATATAAACAGAATGAGGCTGAATATCAGGACTTTTTTTGGTGGGGCGGCGGGGGGGACACTGGGAATCGAACTCAGGAACACTTTACCACTGAGGCATATCCCTAAACCCCTACCCACCTTTTTTTAAACTTTGAGACAGGGTCTTGCCAAGTTCCTTAGGGCCTTTACCAAATTGCTGAGGCTGACCCTGAACTTGTAATTCTCCTGCCTCGGCCTCCCAAGTGGCTAGGATTAGAGGTGTGTGTCACCACACGTGGCTCAAGAATAGAATATCTTAATGGTCAAAGCTGGTAAAGGCCATTGTTCTCTCTGTGGTTTCTCTATGCAGTCAGATTTACAAGCCACTGACTCAGTGCCTGTCACATCTGTTCAAAAGCTAGGTTGCAAAACTGAGAAGAAGGGATATACTAAACAAGGATGGGTACAGGTAGAAGATCACCAAAGCACTTAATTCCAGCTTACAGGCCTCTGTAATTCACCATGATTTCTGTAACCCTGAAGGTATGTACAGTACTGATGTGTAATGTAGCATATTTTGGGAAGTGGCACTATAACTGTCTCTCCCCCTCCACAATCCGGCTTACTTCTAGTTACCTTCTCTTTTTCACTGTGTAATTTTCACAGAATCTTACCAGGCAAAACCTAGGGGTAATGATGCAGTTGAGCAGTTGTGACCACTGGTGGAAACGGCTAGATGCTTGGTTTGTGAGTTTAGAGCAAAAGCTACTGCAGTTTGTTGCATTTTTCTTTGAAAGAGTTGGAATCCTTATACCACTTTCTGAACAAGCTCTGAAGTAGGGGACAATTTCAGCCCATAAAGACCACAAATGATGATCCTCCATCATTCTATAGTGCTGCAATTGGATTATAAGTACATTCTTTTATACTCCCGAGAAAACACAATGATGTGTTTGATGTATCTTTGATGTAGAGCCTCAATGTCTGTGTTTGGCACTGCTTCAACTAGTGTTTTGTCCTTGGAAACTTCACCAGCTCCTAACGTGCTGAAGACCAGATTCCCAGATTTCCCCCTGTGGCCACATGTAACATGCTCCGGAGTTATGCCGCAGGGAACACCAAGGTCGCAGGAGAGGCTGCAGATTCTGCTACAGACTACTTTTATTGATTCACCCCTTGGTTCTGGGCCAAGTGTATGTCTTCAAGCTCTCATTTCCCCCAGCAATACCCCAAACAACTGAACACCTGTTGCAGGGGCTCCCAGACTGGCTTACCTCTGACAGGACCCAGCACCCGGTGGTTGACCTTTTGGGTGCCAGAGCCCAGGCCTGGCAGCCCTGCAGGCCGATTGCCATGAAAAGGAAAGCTGGGGGAGTTCTTCATCTGTGGAGAATTCTGTTGGCTGCTGCTGCTACCACCAGCACTTGTGCCAGTGCTAAAACTTCGTGCCCGGCTTAAGGTGTTTTCAGAGCAGGAAACAGGCAATCCACTGCAAAGAAGCAGATGCCAATTAACTCCGGGCAAGGCTTTCCCCAGGGTCTGATGCTCAGTAAATCTTTTACCCTGGGATAAAAGAACTCATTTACAGGAAAAAGGGAGGAATTCATGTCCACAAATAAGGTATTTAACCTGGGGCATATCAGCTAATAGTAGGGCTGTCCTGAGTAGCTTATCTCCCAATGAATTTCCCCCTTACTGCCCTGGCACTGGCCCTTGCACTTCCTTCAATCAGTCCTTCACCACATTTGGAAGCTTAGTGCAAGGTTCTAGAACAGAGTCCCTTAGCCTGATTTTCAGATCTTAGAAGGATGTAGGTCCTGGTGAAAGGGAAGAGGATCCCGTTCTCAAAAAATGATCTTGCTAATTTTAATTTACCCAGAAAATATTCAGCATGTGGTACTTTTAGAAGGAGAGAAGGAATCCAAACCCATGGAACCCCCAGGTCTAAAGCCTTGCCCACTCTCTTGTCCTCTCCCTGCCATGCTGCTGGTCTTACCTGTTACTTTTGGGTGGAGTTCGAGGGCCTCTCTTCTTGCTGATGCCCATGTTCACAGTGCTGCTCAGGCCTCGGCTGTTCCGCACATGCTTTAGCATCCAGGCCCGTAGGTTAGTGAGGCTGCTATGCTCTGACAGCACAATTCGGGGCCATGGATTACATTCTGCCATGTCCAGAGCTGCAATGGCCATAGCTCGTCCCACCTGTGGGGGATTCCAGTTTGGCTCAGCATCTTGGTCCTCTAATCCAGGCTGCTATGTGGGATGGGGTACACAGCATAGAGGAAGGGAAGAGGAGGCCAGACCTAAAATCTGCTCACTGGGTATCCTAACTTTTGTGTCTAGACATCTCAAGTAGATTTAGAGCTGTACCCTAACCCACTGACTATTTTAGGGCCTCATCCATTATTATTTTTAATAATAGAGGAGATACTGGGGATTGAACCCAGGGTGCTCTACCCACTGAGCTACATCCTCAGTTCTTTTTATTTTTTACTTTGAGACCTTTTATTTTTTACTTTGAGTTGCTAAGGCTGGCCTTGAACTTACCATCCTCCTGCCCCAGCCTTGAGAGTCACTGTGATTACCCATGGGCATGTGCCACCACATCGAATTCCATTATTAATTAATTTTGGTACTGGGGACTGAACCCAGGGGCATTTTACCACTGAGCCATATCCCCAGTCCTTTTTTACTTTGAATTTGAGAGAGGGTCTTGCTAAAGTGCTGAGACTGTCCTGGAACTTCAGATCATCCTGCCTCAGCCTCCCAAGTTGCTGGGATTCCACCATACCTGCTAGGCCCTCATATATTACGGCAGGAGCAGATGTGCTTTCTGATTCACATAAAGGAATTCTAACAGAAGGTGTCAGGATCCCTTTCTAACCTGAAGCTTTTTTACTCCTTTTTTATGCCCCAGAATAAGTAGTTACCAAGATCACAATAGTGGGGGTGCTTTTGAGCCCAGGAGTGAATAAACCCTCCAACAGAATGAGAAAGACCAACTCAGAGGTAAAGAATCTGACTCAGATGCGCTAGAGGATTCTCTGTTCATCCTCTCAACACTCTTACAGTCTACAGTCAGAGTCATGCTCCTGTTAACTGAAGGAAATAACCACAGTGGTGAAATGACTACAGCAATGAACATCTCTGCAGAGGAGTTTAGAGTCAAGTAACAAGAGGGGAAGGTCTTTCCAGGCCTTAAGGTTCCCCTTTCCCACTTATGCCATGGATTCATACCTGCTCAAATAGTTCCACAGTGTATCTGGAAGGGAAAGCTGGCGGGGGAGGGGGGCTGGCACGCCCATTGTCATGGCAGGCAGCAGGGATGCTGTTTACTGAGCGTCCAGTGTTGTAGTTGCATTCAAGTGTGTAGCTAAGACACAAAGACCTTCATCAGTGTCCTGCCTGAACAGGTATCATGTCAACTACGGGGGCCAGCCCTAATGGTCTAAGAAGATAGATTACTTGGAAAAAAGGGAACACAAGTAGAAAGAATTAATAACCCCTAGCAACTAGCTACTGACCTTGGCACCACATCATGTAGCCAGGAAACCCCAGAAAAGGAGAGTCCCAGACTAAAAATAACCCTACTCATTGTAAGGCTCTCTTTTGAGAAGACTTGGGTAGTCCTGGCCCCTCAAATCCTAGGCTGATTATTATTTTCTCTATTGTGCTGCACTGGGGACTGAACACAGGACCTTAGGCATGCTAGGCAAATACTCTATCACTAAGCTACATCCACAGACCCAGGGTATTATTTTCTTTAGGGAAGCTACGTCCTTAACTATATCCCAGTTTCCACCCAACCTGTGGATTATCCCTGAGGCTTTGTAGATTGCAACACGACCGCTTCCCTCTTTGGATTGGCCATCTCTACGGTCTCGGGCATACATGTTCTTCTCTGAGAAATTGCAGCCCTGGAAGTCAAAGTGGGCTGAATTCAAGGAGATGAGCTTTGGATATAGCATGTTTTCCACCTGTTGAGGGGAGGAAAATGGAAACTCAGAGAGAGAGACAGAAGGGATAAGAGGCAAAGGAGGGATGGCAAGCATAGGGCCATGTGACTCATACACAGCAGATACCACTACATCCATGAGCAGTAATTAAGATTTTAAAAATTTTCAATGTTTGACATTATTTATAGGTGTTTAGAAGGTATAGTTCTATCACATTTTAAGTTTTTAGTTTCTTTTCTCCAATAATGCAAAATTTTCCTTCTCTCTTGGTTCCCCAAACTCTAAAGACTGATGTTAACAGCATGACCCTCACTCAAAGGCATTATATAGTGGCAGAGACACAAGGTCCCAGTGCTAATTCTTCTTGGCTCTCTGAAACTCATGTAAGAGGCAGTTTGCACAGTACTTCCTGTCAGGCTATGTTCTCTCTGATTGTGGTCTAGCCTTTATCTCATAACTTCACTGATTCCCACATTCACATGACATCCTTAGGACTCCTACCTGGGTGCTCTCATCATTAAAGCTGTTTCCGTACATGAAGCAGCCCCTTTTGGAAGCATGTCCATGCAGGTCCACATAGTAAGCAACGCCACTCTCTTTCGGGGGAATGCTGTCAGGGGCTGGCTCCTCAAGTTCGGTAGGCTGTTGTGGCATAATCCACCCATTGTTGGCCTTATGTTCTGTTGGCTCTACCTGGGTCCAGGTCTCAGTGTTAACACTGTCAGATGACTGTCCAAGGCGACTTTCATTGTGGAGACTGTTGGCTTTCTCAAGGTCAGAAAGAGGAGCATCACGAGGAAGGCGGGGACTGGGCTGGTGCTCAGAGGGACTCTGAGAGTTCAGACGAGAGTGCACATGGTGGTAGAGAAGCACAGCTTTAGCCCCAAAGATGGCCGGGTGCAGGACAGCATCGGGCTTCAGGTACTGACGGTTCAGATTCACTCCACGTGAATCAGTGCTGTAGGAAAACAGGGACTGAAGAGGGTCTAGAGGCCTGAGCCAGTGAAGGAGACACCAGAGTAGATGACAAGGAGACTGACTTATCAAAGGAGAGGCTGAAGTTGTGCTAGGAAAGAAAGAATTGCAGACAGGACCCCTCCTTGACCTGATGTCAACCTAAGATACCACAGAAACCTAATAGGCCAGATAGGCCTGTGCCTATCCTAGTTTTGCTCCTTCCTAGGAATACCACTAGATGAAATTCCCCTCTCAGGTCTCCAGAACATCAGATGGGCTTGCCCTTATTAGGGTGCAAGAGGACTGGGAATAGAGGAGAAGCTAAAAAGCTGGCAGTCTTTCACTGAGGAAAAAAAGGCATACAGGAGGACTGGGAGCAATCCAGAAAGGATGGGGAGACTACTTACCGGTAGTGGCCACGGACCACACCATCAGGATTCAACATGGGAATCAGCTTAAATACAAAGAGGCGGCGTAGGGTTTGGGCTCGGGGGTCATCAGGTCGAAGGATGAAGTCCAAAAAGCCATTGAAGACAAAGCTAGATGGAGTCTCCCCAGGGTGTACTCTGCTGCTTAAGAAGAAGATCTGAGGTGGAGAGAAGAGCAGATATTAGGTCAGTTACACTATGGTTCCACTGACACATATCAGGGCAGGAGTGGATGAGGCAGAAAAAGCCACTGGACTTCCAGCTGGCTGAGTCTGCAAGAGAAGCAGCAGCTGTCACCCTTGCCTTAGGCTGCAGGCTGAGCTAGGTCCAGGATGTCTACAGAAAACAGCCTTAAGCTATTCACAGTGCCTGGAACTATAGAAAGGACAAAGCACTGCCTTTACGCTATCCCCACTCACCCTCTTGCCTGTAAAACGGAATGGTCGGGGGGTGCTGGTATCAGGAAACAACTGCTCTAGGCGGGGCTCTCGATCTTCTCGAAGCCCATGACAGGAAGTGATTGTTAACAGATCTACACGAAGTCCATCCAGAGAATAGCAAAGGAGCTCCCGGTGATAATAGATGGTATCCAGGGGGCTGCAGGGATAAAAATAATTAATCCAGAAGTTTCAAAAGTCCTAGCAAGAGGCAGGCCTCATCACCAGCCCAGATTTGTAAAATCTGGTCCTTCCTCCTAATCTTTGGGCCTCAGGGTCCTTCACACTAGGATTTGGGTAGGCTAAGCATTGCTAGGATGCAGAGTACAGGATAGGATGAGCTTACTGTTTTTTTCCCCAGTTAATGTCTCCTTAGGATAGATTACTTTGTGTAGACAGACAGCTGCCCTCTGAGGGAAAAGATGAACAATGGCAGTGCTGGTTAAATTATAGATAATTGATAACTGAGCACTAGGATAGTAAGAGGCTTGAACTGGGCAGGCAGGAATTGGAGTGGGTGGGATATACTGAAATCAAGGAACACATTGAAACACATTTTTTAAAGGTGTCCAAAGTCCCACATTCTGTACAGAGAAAAGACTGAAGAAGTTTTGGTGCAAAGCTCTTAGGGTAAATTTCAGAAGTAGCAGAGGTGCAGATCCAGGATGGTGTGGCAGGAGTAAGAATGGGGCTGGCACCTGCTGTGGGTAGGGTGGTTCTCCAGAAAGCGCTGGTCTAGTTGGTTTAGCAAATCCTGGCAGTCACTGTAGGAGAAGGGGTAGCAGAAGGCGAAGAAGGTGGTGGCCCCACGGCCCTCCACGAAACGGTGAACAAAGGATAACACAAACTGCGTCTCTGTCATCTGAGGAGCAGAGGAGGAAGAGGGAGGGGCAACATGCAATCTGTGTCAGAACTGAGCTCCTATTGGGGTCACTAGGAGCTGACCTCACACCCTTATCACTTTACAAACTTCATTCCCTCCCTCTGATGCTTTCCATTAAAACAACCAGCTCTTTGGGACTTCCTAAGGCAGGGGTTCATCTTGGACTCCAGTTAGCACCATAAGGAAAGCTGACACTATAACCTGGGGTCCCACCTGCCTACTACTCTCTATCAAGGTGAATTCACTGTTTACTTTCCTCTACTAGCACCCAAGTCCTCTTACCTCTTCATGGAGAACTTACCTCAAAAGTGGGCCTGTCTCGAATGCGTTCCCAGCGTGGCCGGTAGGGCAGTGTGCGCACAAAGGGGGCCATACCCTGGGAATAAAGTTTGCTTTGCTTGTTCATGTTCATAATGTTGATCTTGATGAGTTTCCCTGGAGTTCCTCCCCGAACACTGAAGTAAAACCATGACCTGAGGGCCAGAGGAGGAGAGACAGGTCATTACATTTGGAAGGTTTGGGGACAGGACATGTGGGAGAGCTGGAGTACACCAAACTGGGAAATGGCTATTTAGAAAGGAGGGAAGGGGTGAGGAGGGGCTGGAAGAGGAAGGGTATGAACAAATAAGTCAAAGGGCCCACTGAAGCATGGATTTGGATACCTGGACATGCTTTTTCTTCTTCCACCCTCCAGTTCTTTCCTCATACCTGTTTCCATTCTCAAATTCGGTTTCAGCACAGTCTGGTCGGGTCCACACGTTGAACTCGTAGTCAGGGGAAGAAGCAATGCCCACAGTTGGGGCTGATGCCCCACCTCCTACTCCTTCCCCATCACTAGACACCGACTCCACCTTTTCCACATGGGCTAGGTTCCCTGAATCAAAGCGAGAACTGAACAGCAATCCCCCACAGCGCAGCTCCATGGTGGGGCTGGGAAAGCATCCTCTTGCCCCACTCTGGCCCTGAGAGCTGGGGAAGAAAGGGTTGGGGTAAGGAGGAAGGGAGGAAAAAAACGAAACGAGATTTTTTGGTATCTCTGGATAAGAGAGCTGTTCTTAGGGAGTGCCCTGTGAAGCAAAACACTTGCTCCTTAAAAAATATGGAAGTGATCTTCCAGCAAGGCCAAGAGAAAACAACACTCTACCCAACACTAAGAGTTATGACTGACCAAAAGGGATCCCATTTTGCTACAGTGCCCTGTTTCCAAATCAAATACCCAATGCTAAATAGTGTTCAGACTAAGCTTTTTTGCAGTTCCAAGAGTTGAGATTGTGAGAAGTCAGATTTCCCAAAACTAGCCAATATACACTTCCCCGTAGCACACGGCCATCTTTGGAGATGGCCATTCTGGATCTCTGTTTTCCAGAAGAACCAAGACTCTAAGTTTGAATGACTAGCTCCCTCCCTTTGCTCCTGTGTCCTCACAAGTACTGAATTCTGCTGTTGCTTTCCTGGGCCCTGAAGGACTGATTCGTCCCTTTTTTTGGCTCCTACTCTATGCCTATTATGGACAAAAACTAGAAAAGTGTGGTCTGTGCCAAGCCAAAGGAAACTGGGCAGATGCCACCTGCTCACCTAAAGCCCTCAGCTCAGCTCCAGTTAAAGAAGGGATCTGTTTCCATTTTTCTTGCTCCGTAGACACTGGAGCCCCTGCAAAAGCTAACCCTGGTAGTTGTGGGTCAGCAACGGGTGTCCTAAGCACTGCTAAAAAATGCTGGGCTGGTAGAGTCCCACCTGGGGGCAAGGGGTGGCTTCGCGACCCCCAACTCTGGAGATCCCTGACACTGACGGGCTTTCCCTGTTTGGAGAAACTGGAGGGGTTGAGACAGACACAATGGAGGGGTGGGACGGCACGGCCTAGGGGTCAGAGGTGAGGCCACAGGAGGGCGGGTGGGGGGACGGCCACCCGGCAGCTGGGCAGGCAGGGGCGGGGTCGGCTGGCTCCGCCAGGCCGGGGGCGGGGTGGCCTTCGAGAGGGGCTCGGGCTGGAGGGGCTGCGAGAAGGGGGCGGGGCCGCAGTGCACGCAGAGCCCCTCACCTCTCTCCGGGCCGGTGCTCCCGCTCCCTCTCCCGCTAGCGAGGCGGCACCTCGGGCCCCGGCACCCGGGCCCTCCACCCAGGACCCAAACAAAACCCGAGTGCCGCGGTGCCGGGACCCCGCTCTGCCAGGAAACAAGAAGTCCCTCGCCTATTGGCCGCGGCTGCAGCTGGCTACCCGCCCAGTAAAGCGCACTGCCATTGGTCAGCAGGCAGGGTTCCGCGCACGTTAGCGGGTACTTGCGCCAGTGCCGTTTGGGGGCTCTGGTGGGCCGGCGAGGGGAGGGTTCCAGCCGAGTCTCTGAAGGCGGTTAACGGCCTCTCTTCCGGAGGCGGGAAAGATAAAAGTGACCGAGCAGGAGTCCGGAAAAGACTTACCTACAATAAAGGGGAACCATGTGGAGCTAATCACCACTTAGCGCGCCCCTCATTACACTGTGTAATAAAACACCCACCCTGCTTCCGCGGATCTCCCTGCCAGTCTTCACTAGTTAACGAGCAAGAAAACGGAAAAGAAAAAAGAAAAACAAACAAAAACATCTAGTGGAGGATGCGGGCATCGATCCCGCTACCTCTCGCATGCTAAGCGAGCGCTCTACCATTTGAGCTAATCCCCCAGCTGCTCCTGGCTTTCTTCCCTTTGCCTTACAGGCTGTTTCTAACTATCTGCTGACCAGTGGATGGGTCAGCTGCAATTAGGGATATTTATTTTACAATGGACCGGAGGCAAATTTTTGAAGATGAGGCATATAATAATTACACATAAACAATAAAGTCCTACTTTGACGTACACGTCAATATCTCTTCGTATCTAACACTGAAACGAGCTGTACTCTAATCCAACATTACCTGTCTTACCCAATATCCGAAGCACCTACTCAAAGTCATGGCCGGTCTCAAAGTAAGCCAGGGAGTTACTGGGGTTAAAAAGATTGTACGAAGTCCTTCGAGCCGGAATCGAACCAGCGACCTAAGGATTGCCATGGCACTTCCACTACAGTCCTCCGCTCTACCAACTGAGCTATCGAAGGCTCCGCTGCTTCCTCGGCCTGCAGGTTCCCCTCTAATACTTACCGACGCCGTATTCTTCAACGTTTCACAGGTTTTCAGTGAGCCAGTCCCCGACTCCGGTTTTCAGCCAAAGCAACCCGCCGGGACTGGAGCTTCTCCGGGTTTCACGGAGCCGGAGACGTGAAAGAACGCTGCCAAAAACTCCCGTTCCTAGCCCAGAGCGAAGGAAACCTAGGAAATGCGCTTCACTGAAGCGTCCCTGGATTTTACAAAATGTTGCGCCCTGTGGCACTGCCTACAGGATCGCAAACGCAAACGATCCTCACACGCTTGAACTTCTGGGCAGCGTTTCTGCAGCTTGCTGGCACACTGGTTCCGCCGTCGCGACGCGCAAACCCAGTCCGTAAAGCGGATGCATCGTATTTGCTCTTCCAGTTCCACAGTTCCCTTCACTTTTCGGGATCGCAGCAAAATGCATGCTGTACTGATGCGAAGACATTAGCTCAATCAACTTTTTGTCGCGATCGATTCGTCCTGAATAGAACAGAAAAAGCGGACTAGGCTATTCCGAATCCCCTGGGATTCGGCCCTGGCAGCACTGCCCGCGGGAATGCGAATGAGACTGATGCGCCACCCATCTGGCAGCAGCTGCAAGCCTGGCGAGGGTCGCAAAGTGGATGTCCAGCACTTCCAGCCCCCGAAAGTGCTACAAGCCGGGAGGATTCTTCAGCAGCAGGGTCAAGGAAAGGACGGTCCTACAGTGCCCAGCACAGGCCACTGATCGCCCTTCCGGGTTTATGCACAGGGCCTCTTGCCCTTGGGGAATCGCGTTTCCCCAGGGGCTGCAACTCCCCAGCCCCTGAGTTTGTAGGTATCTTTTGTGGGATCATGGACTGACTCCGCGACCTCCCCCAGTACTGCCGCTATCCGGTTCACACCTTTGCTGATCTTCCTTGGGCCTGCAATGCCAGCCCACAAGCCTTGGCTCAGCGAAAGCTATCGGATTATTAAAACACATAAACCACCCCCAACTCCTTTGTGAAGCCTTGCTTTATAGCCTGGCGGGGTGAGTGTGCCAGGAGCCGCCTCCAACTCCCGCTCAAGGCCAAACTGTCCCACCTTGAGCAAAGGTAAATCCAGACCCTGGCAAATCCAGGTAGAGCAATAGTTTCAAGTTTTAGGTTAACTTCATTCTGCTGCTGAAAACAATTATCCATTTTTAAGTGAGCAATTCGTGGCATTTATTGCAATCAAAATGCTGTGCAAATATCACCTCTCTCTAGTTTTTAACCACCACTGAATAATATCGCCTACCCTTTAAGTAATCACTCCCCTTCATCACTTCCCCTCATCTCCTTGTCTCTATGGATTTGCCTGTTCCAGAGATTTCGAATAAAAGAAATCAAAAAATATGTGACCCTTTTTGTCGGACTTCTTTCACTTATCTTATTTTTGGATTGATCAAGTTGTAGCACTTACCAGCACTTCATTCCTTTTTATTGTTGAATCATATTACTTGATTATGGATGTACTACTATTAGTTTATCCATTCATTTATTTGTGGACATTTGAGTTGTCTCCACCTTTTGATTTTTATAAGAAATGGTGCTATAAATATTTGTGTACAAGTTTCTGTGTGGACATATGTTTTAATTTCTCTTGGGTATACACCTAGAAATAGAATTACTGGTCATATGATAATTATATATGACTTTTGAGTAACTGCAAAACTGTTACCCACAATAGCTGCACCATTTCAGATTCCCACTAGAAATGTATGAAGGTTCAAATTTCTCCACATCCTTGCCAACACATATTTTCCATTTAAAAAATTAGCTATGGTCAATATTTTTAATAAATTCCACTCAGTTAATTATTGATATTTTCCTATGTTGTTAAAGGTATTTTGAAATTACCATTTAGTTATCCATTTTCTGTATTTGTTTGATCATAATTTGTGGAAGTATTCACTTTCTTGTTTAATACTTAATTTGTATCAAAATTTTCTGTATAAATACTGCTATAATGGATGTTCTTATACATAAGTCTTTGCTTATATTTCTGTTTACTTCTCTAGAATATATTCTTGGAATTGCTTGGTCAAATAGTATGAGACTTTTCAGACTTCTGATAGATTGTTAAATCACTTCCCAGGAACA
>JAJEJO010051215.1:16370-32701 GCA_020662805.1 Glaucomys volans
ATCAACTTCTATCATAACATTCACTGAGTATATTATTATTTGAAAAAAATCATTATTAATATGATAGGCAAAAGTTAAGTGGCATCTTATTTTATGTTTGTATTTCTTGACCAATGAAGTGGTCATTTCTTTTATGAATTATATCTTTTATCTATATTTTTGTGGTATTTAATGTTTTTCCTATTGGTTTGTAGGAGTTTTTTTAAATACTCAGGATGTCTGTTATGTATTTGTTACAAGTATTTTTCACTAGTATGTTGTTTGTTTTTAATTTTTTTTTCTATGGTGCTTTGAATTATATGCAGAGTTAAAAAATTTTGCCAAGTGACACTCATTTCATGATGCTTTGCCATTGCTTTAAACTTTAGAAAATTCTTTCCCACGTGAAGATTAAATATTCATTTTTATTTTTTTTAATTTTTTTCTATTTAATTCTATTTTAAACTTATTTAGGTATGTCATGTGAATATAAAAACAAAGCTGGGGCTAGGGTTGTAGGTCAGTGGTAGAGTGCTTGCCTAGAATGTGTAAGGCACGGGGTTCAATTCTCATCACCACATATAAAAAAATAAAGATCCATTGACAACTAAAAAAACAAACGAACCCACTTGTACTCAACTTTAGCTGCACATTTAAATCACTTGGAAAGCTTTAAAAAATGCTAATGTCTTGGGGGCTGGGGTTGTGGCTCAGTGGTAGAGCACTTGCCTAGCACATGAGAGGTTCCATCCTCATCATCACATAAAAATAAGTAAATAAAAACAAGGTATTGTGTCCATCTACACCTAAAAGTATTTTTTTAAATGTTAATGTCTTGATCTTACTCCCAGAGATTTTCATTTAATATTTAGAAATCCAGAAATAGGGCTGGGGTTGTAGCTCAGTGGTAGAGCGCTTGTCGAGCATGTGTGAGGCACTGAGTTTGATTCTCAACACCACATACAAATAAATAAAATAAAGGTCCATCAGCAACTAAAAAAATATTTTCCCTAACACCACACAAAATATATTTTTTAAAAATCCAGAAATATGGCATTATCTAAAAATGTCTAAACCTAGTAATTCTTAGTGTTTTTTTGTTAATAGGTATGCTTTTTAAAATGATTTAAGGATTCTGTATGTTTTTGTGAATGGATCTTTACCTCATATATTCTCTAACTATCACTAGAATATGGAAACTATTTTATTTTTTATTTCATATCCAACTAATTTATTACTTTCCCATGAGTTCTGAAAGTTTCCTTTAGAAGAGTAACTAAGAATAACTGCTTTAATCTGCAATTGATGTTCTGTTCTATTTTATATTGCTAATTTATTTTCCCTGGCTTATTGCTTTGGCTAAAACAGCAATCTCAGGACTCCATTATACTCTATAATGGTAATAATCCCAAAGAGTTTGGTTTATTTGGATTATATCTACAGACATTTATCATATTGGAAATTATAAGTGAGAGTCAGGTTCAGTAGCACACACCTATGATTCCAGTTACTTGGGAGGCTTAGGCAGGAGGATTGCAAGTCCCAGACCAGCCTCAGCAACTTTGAGATGCCCTAAGCAATGTAACGAGATCTTGTCTCAAAACAAAAAATTGAAAGGGCTGGGGATGTAGTTCAGTAGTAAAGTGTCCTTTGGGTTCAATCCTAAATAAAAAAAAAAAAAAAAAAAAGAAAACAAAGTGAGAAAAATGTAAATGTTAATCAATTAAATTAATAGCAATAAAAATTCCACAACATTTTAATAAACAATAAGTATATTTTCAAAAACAAAAACTTAGCATGATATTATTTTGTGGAATTATTTTACACTTTTGCAAGCCTTTGACCATCTGTATTATTACTATAATACAGCTCTATACTTATGTCTTCTTCTATATTAAATCTCATTATTTATTGCTTTGGTTGAAATATATGAAAAAAAAAGGTTGTATACAGATAAATAGTTGGAAAAGAAAAGAATATTTTAATAGCCTTTTTACATAATTCTAGATGTTCTTTATTACATCAAAATTTTAATATTCAACATTTTACATAAAAATTCATTAGTCCATCCTATCCTTTCAATAGTCCTTTTACTTATGTATTATTTATTTTGCAACATTTCACATTGGTTATTTGGAACATATTGGTTGACTGAGTTATGTAGATGTTGTAAACGTTTATACATTTCAATATTCAGTATGAAAAAAATCACAATTTTGAGGGCTGGGGTTGTAGCTCAGTGGAACAGCGCTTGCCTAGCATATGTGAGGTAGATTTCGATCCTCAGCACCACATAAAAATTAATTAATTAATTAATTAAAGGTATCATGTCCATCTACAACTAAAAAATTTTTTTTAAAAACCCACAATTTTGAATATTGCCACTGATCTCACCCAGAAAGTTTGAAGTATAAGAAAGCTGACAAGGCAATGAAGGAAGGTACAATTTTTCCAACACTGCAGTTTATTCAAAAGTTCAGATTCTATTATTGGCAACAAATAGTGTCAGTTGTCTTCCTAGTGAAAGACTCACTTTTTTCATTTAAGCAAATGTCTACCAAATACACACTAAATAATCATGGTTTGTCAGTTGTTCTTTCAATTAAAAATTATGTTCCAAGACTTTATATTTGATAAAAGGGCCAATTTTTCAAGAAAGTATGACAATTATAAACATATATGCATAAACAATAGAATCACAAAACAGATGAAGCAAACATGAGCAAAATTAAAAAGAAAAATAGTCTGGGGGTAGAACTTAGTGGCAGAGTGCGTACTTAGCATGTACAAGGTCCTGGGGCCAATCCCCAGCAGCAAAAATAAATACATAAATAAATAATACAAATAGTTCAATAGCAGTTGGAAACTCCAGTATCCCTCCTTTGGCAATAAACAGAACATCAAGACATTAGCTCAATAAAGAAATTGAGGATCTAATCAATACTACAAGCCCACAAGATCTGACAGAAATCCATAAACTCTCCATCCAACAGCAGCAGAGTATACATTCTACTCAAGTGCATATAGAACATTCTCCTGGATAGATCACAGTTAGATAACAAAGAAATCTCAAAAAATTTCAAAAGATTGAAATTGGAATGAAGCTAGAAAACAGTAACAGAAGGAAAACTGGATAATCTATTGTGTGTGGAAATTAAACCACACAACTCTTAAGCAATAAATGAGTTAAAGGAAAAAATACAAAGACAATTGGAAAATACTTACAGGTGAATGGAAATGAAAGCATAACATACCAAAACACATGGGATGCAGCAAAAGTAGTACTCACAGGGAGATTTATAGCAGCACATGTCTACATTTATAAGAGGAGAAAATGATCTCACAGCAATAGCCTAACTTTACACTTTTTTCTAGTTTGAACTAGAAAAAGAAAAACAAACTGAACTCAAAGCTAGCAGAAGGAAGAAAACAATAAGTTAGAGGGAAGTTAGATAAAATAGAGAATTAAAAAGGATTAAAAGAGATTAAGTATGAACAATTCTATGACAAAAATTAGGTCATCTAAATTTAAAAGGACAAATTCCTAGAAACGGACAAATTTACCTAGACTGACTCCAGAAGACAGAAAATCTGGGAAAAGAAATATAAAAAGAGATTAAATCAGTAATCAAAACCTCCCAATAGAAAGAAGTCCAGGACCAGAAAGTTTTAATATGAATTCTACCAAACATTTAAACAATTAATATCAATCTCAAACTCTTCTTAAAAATAGAATTCTTCCTAACTCATTCTGTGAGGCCAGTATCACACGGATAGTAAAACAAGACAAGGCACAAGAAAACTACAGATCAATGCCCTTTATGAATATAGTTGCAAAAATCCTCAATAAAATAGTAACAATCTGAAGCCAACATCCTATCAAGAGGACACCACTGGGCCTAGAGGCACATGTCTGTGATCCCAGTGGCTTGGGAGGCTGAGGCAAGAGAATCACAAGTTCAAAGGCAACTCAGTGAGATGCTGTCTCTAAATAAATTACAAAATAGGTCTGGGATGTGACTCAGTGGTTGAGTGCCCCTGAGTTCAATCCCTGGTACCGAAAAAAAAAAAAAAAAAGGACAGCACCAAGTGAGATTTATTGAAGTAAGGCAAGGGTATTCAAGACAAGAAAATCAATCAGCATGATACACATTAATAGGATGAAAGGAAAAAACACATGATCATCTAAGTTGATGCAGAAAGGCATTTGGCAAAATCCATCACCCTTTCATGATAAAAACACACAGAAAACCAGAAATAGAAGAGAACTTTCTTATTTATGAAAAACCCACAGCTAGCATGATACTCAGTATGTAAGACTGAGAACTTTCCCTCTAAGATCAGGAAGACAAGGGTGCCCATTTGCACATCACACTGGAAGTTCTAGTCAGAGCAACTAACCAAGAAAAAGGATAAAGGGCTTCCAAATGAGAAAGAAGTAAAATGATCCCATTTGCAGATTATATGATCACATACATGGAAAACCCCAAAGAATTCGCCAAAAAAAAAAAAAAATTAAAGTTAAGAAACAAACTTGGCAAAGTCACAGAGGACCAAAGAATACCCCATCACCATAAACAGCTGTTTTTCTATACACCAGTAATGAATAATCTGAAAAGAAAACAACTGCATTTACAGTAGTATCCAAAATGATAAAAGTACTTTGGAATAAATGTAAACAGGAGGTGGTAGAGTTGCATACAGACAACTACAAAACATTGCCAAGACAAATTAAAGACCTAAACAAAAACACATTCAGGGTGGATGGATTAGGAGGCTTAATATTGTTAAAATGACAATACCACCCAAATCAATTAAGTTCAAAGCAATCCCTATCAAAATTCCAATAACTTATTGTGTAAATGGAAACTACAATCCTCAAATTTATATGGAATTTCAAGGTCTTCCAAGTTGCCAAATAATATTGAAAAAGAAGAACAAAGTTGGAGGACTCACACTTCCTGATATCAAAACTTACTACGAATAAAATTAATACATTTTACCACTTCATCAAGGACATCCTTAAGTGAAATTGACTTTTTAAAAAATAATGTGAAATGGTAGGGATGAAGAATACAATGACTATTAGTACACTTTGGTGCCACTGCCTTGATTCATAGACTCTTACACACAACAGAGCTCAAGTCAGTGCTGTAACAAAGGTGGATGGTATCTTACTATGAAAATAGTTCTGAATTCTTACAATCCCCAAAAGGCTCTTGAGACTTCCCAGAGTCCACTGACTATACTTTGAAAACTAGTAGGCTAGAATGTTGACACAATGTTTAATGATAGTGACAGCAGGCTTGTGGGGAGCCCTCCATGTTTAGCAGAATCAGGCTTGGCTGAGCCATGGGACACAGAGGTCTGACACCCAGGAACTGGCAGTCATGGGCGACTGTTTCAGATTGGGGGCACGGGTGTGGGGGGAAGCTGGCCCTGTACAGAGGTGGCTCATCCCTGAGGAAATGCTAATTCTCTTAAGCAAATAGCTTCCTAACTCCACCCCATCCTGTTCCTCACAGAAGTCCCTCCCAGTCTTGGCCCCTTTACCTGTGGGACTATAAATAAAGGTGAAGGTGGGGTCCTCCATCTTGTTGGAGGCCAGATCTGGTATGGCCAATCTGTCACACCCCCTTCCATTTGAAAAGAGTATCGGCTTTTGTGTTTATTGATTAGATAAATCTATTAGTAATTAACATGGAATCACCCCCCCCCCCCACACACACACACAGGCTGTCCAGGTCCTTTACTTATAATCCCAACAACTTTAGAACCTTTTACTTTGGTGAGGAGTTCTCCAGTCAGCTTCCTTGATGGCCCAATTTGGCTTACAGAGGATTTCACTTAATGGCTTTCTCTTATTCAGATGCTCAGTGAACTATCGGGAGAAAATTTAAATTACCTCTGACTTCAGTGATTCCCCACCATCAGCACACTGGGATCTTATCAGCCTGGTCTTCTCTCCCACTCTAGCTTGTAGACAGTGTAGACAATAATATTTTTATCCAATAGTCTTTGATGTTCTGCAAATGACATGTAACTAAATGTGAAGACTAAACCACGTTTTTCTCCAGTTTTAACACTAAGGCACTGGGGTCTAAGAGTAGACAATCCTGCTTTCCCTCTGTCTCAGAAAAACATTTCTAGGTGTCACTTTCAACCTCACTCTCTTACTCCGACAGATTTTTCCATGGCACACTCTATCCATGTCTGTAAATACCCACAATGCCAGATTCCCTCAGCAGCATCCAGAGATGGAGCCAAAACCACCAAAAGAAGTGGCTGTGGCTCAGGAATTATGGAACAGGTGGTCTAATAGGAGCATGGCAAATTTATGAGAAACTCATTTAAATGAAGAAACTTCTTGATTTTTCCTTTTTTCAGTATGGTTTCCTAATTGTGTTGTTCTACACAGTTACAACTGCTTCAGGATGGGAGTTATGATTTCAATTCATCTGAATCTTCTCAGCTCTGACAGTTAGAATCCTGGAACCTAAATCTTTTCTCTTTGGTGGGAGGGATTATAACTTAATATGTGTAGTAATCAATGTCATGGCATTGTGGAAATGGCTGAACGCTGGAGACCAAGACCAGTTGTTGCCAGTGGCTCTGGGAGAGGGAGAGGAACAGGTGGAGCCCAGGGGATTTCTAGAACAGTGAAACTGGTATGTAAAGTGGAAGATACATGTCATTAGGCATTTATCATAACCTACTGAATGTACAATACAAATAGTGAAACCCAGTATAAGCTATGTACTTTGGGTGATAACCATGAATCAGTGTAATCAATTATCAACACATGCAGGTACCACAGTGGTACAGATGTTGGTGGGGAGACTGTGGGGGGGGGGGCGGAGAAGGTAGGTAGAAGCCTCCACTTTTGCTCATTTTTTATGCTTTATAAAAGTTAAGTCTATTAAAAATTAGTAACTGAAATGTTGCTAATATAGTAAAAAATTATGCTAACACTCATCTAACAACACATTGGAAGTAAATGCTTTTACCAATAGGCAGAATATCCAAGATCCTATGGACCCTGGAAGCTCCCTCTAGATTCTTTTATACTTCTAAATCTAGAGCATCAGAAACTGCTCGATATAAACGGAATACCATAGGAAAAAGCAAGTCCTTTAATGCCCTCAAGAACCTTTGGGAACAGAATCATGAAGCTTATGTAGTAAAAGGATGGATCACTTTAAGCATCCACTTAAATCTCAGCTCCCTTAGGAGTTATTAAAACGCTCAGAAGTCATTCAACTGCAGAAACATCTGTGTATTTGACAACAGGGCATTTTGACATAGGGGAAGAAAGGTATGTTCATTGCTATAGGAAACAATCCATTTTGGGATAGGGGAAGCATTTTGAGATGGACCTGTACCACCACAGGAATGAGCCCAGCAATATTATGTCTATATTAAGTTAGGTGACCTATCAGGCTATCCTACTCCAAAACTGAAGCTGTGGACTACACACACACACACACATACACACACACACACTCAGAGAAAAACTGGATCATGAAAACTTGCTTTAAGACTTAAAAAAACATGAGAGTGTTTAGAAATGAGGTGTATTATTTTTAGGTCCTTACAAGTGTTGGCAATCACTAGAGACAACCATACTTAAAACTGCCCTACTGTCTACTAAAGTGTCACCATCCTTTGGAGAGGCTGTGGGGACTCTGACAATCTAAATCCAAACTGATTGGGTGGGGGGAACCAGAAATGCCCAAGGTTCTGGGGCCCCACAACAATCCAGACCAACAAGCCTACACTTCGTTGGCCCTTTGCTGGGTAATGTTTCTCTTCCCTGGGAAAATGGTCATGGCTAACTAGGTGAGCAAGGAGTCTGCCTGACAAGGGCTGTCTGCTTTCAGGGAACTGAAAGCTGTGGTGCTGTAGTCTTCATGAGACCACTCTGGGTCAAGTGTCTGCACACTTGCTACTTTGTAATCTCACTGCTGGAAAGACAGGGAGTGTCTTGGCACCATGCAAGTGGGAAAGCAGTAACTGGCTGCCATTCCTGCTGAATGCCAAGGTGTCAGGGAAGCAGAAATCAATCTGTGCAGTTAGAATGGGATCGCCAAGCACTGCTTAGACGTGAGACACTGAGGAAAGAGTCCTGGGGTAAGAACTGAACATGGGCCTGATTGTTATTTATGTCTCAGACCAAAATTAGAAAAGGACTTTGGTGATAAACCCTGGGTTTATCTCTTGGAGTCATTAATCTTTCACGTACTGTCTTACAAAATGAACCAATTAATACATTAAAGTTCTGGCAAGGAAAGGACAGACCCAATCACTGGCCAAGAATTCCCCTGGGAGATCTCCCAGTTCCCACTTTTCCAATCACAAAACCCTCAAGCTATCGAGGCAAATCTTGGGACATAAATCAAAGTGACAAGTTAGACAATATAGTTACAGGAGCAAGAGGAAGGGTGTCTAGCTTTGTTGCATGATGGATGTAGACTTTCCCTGCCAGAAGCTCAAATATAATCAATGGCTACAATCCCCAGGAGGGCAGGGGACCACTATTTTGTTTCTTGTCCCACACCTGTGAGAATTCCTGTACAAGAACGCAGAGAGGAAAGCTAGAAATCAAACCTGTGTCCTTTATTCCACCTAGGAGCCATATGCAGACAGGTTGATGATGGAAGGTTCTTGGGACCCAAGGCACGGAACTACCTGGGCTCTGCTCTCCAGGTGGAGAGTAGGGTGGGCAGTGGAGAACTTTGAGGCAGAGCCCCCAGCACTGAAGGGGTATGGACAGTTGATGTAGTACTCTGATAGGAGTGGGTGGTGATGGACTTCAAAGGGCCTTCTGGGTGTTGTGATGTAAGATGCTCTTCCACTGGGCCCCCAGATCCACTGACAGCACGTGCAGGCAGGTTGCAGGCAGAGGTGGGTGAAGCTGATGTTGCCCACTGTGCTGCTTGATCAGTCTGGAAGCCCCTTCTCTTTTTCTGCTGTGACTAATGTTGTGACTGATAATGGCAAGAGGAGGCTGCTGAACTTGATGCCAGTCTCATCTTTTTGGAGATGAGTTTGGAGCTTTAGAAGTGAGATGGAGGGCAGTGGAGAGGAGGAGGCAAGAGAGTAGTATAGGCTACCAGATCAAGGATGAAGGCCTGGTACACAGCTCCCAGGAAGCCCTGTGGGTCCTCCTGTGGACTTGTGGGCAGACTGAAAGATCTCTGCTCCAGCCCCTACTAAAAATGGAAGAACTGGGCCAGAAGCAACTGGCTACTTTGCCTAGGAGATGGAACTCAGGCACCGAATTAAAACAGAGCCATCCTCTACCCTCCAGAGTCTCAGATGGCCTGCCCATGACAGAACCAGTGGTCAGGAAGGAAGGGGCCTATTGCTGGGATATCATGGCAAGTCCCCAGTCCAAGAAAGCCACTGTGATGTCCTGTAGGCTGAGCCAGGTCCAGTGGGCAGCCTCGTTGAGCTGGGTCTTCAGGCAGTCCCAGGTCACCTCACCTCTGGGAGAAAAGCAGAACATTTTTGGGGTAGTGGTTTGTGTGCATGCAACCGTGTCAACTCACAGGGCTAGAGCTTAGACCCACAACCTTCATTCCAGAGTGGCCTGGGTGAGTAAGGGGCAGGGCAGCATGATACTGAATAATGAAAAGAAGCCCTGTCCCTGGGGACAGAAAGTAGGACCATTGGGAGGGCCCCCAGTGCCCTGGGTGAAGGTCCTACCTGCACACCTCATGGCAGTGCTCCTGGACCTGGGCCAGGGCCTCAAGCAGCAGATGCCAAAGAGGCAGCAGCACACTCTGGTAGAGAAGCAGGAACAGCTCCGACAGATAATGGAATAGCTGGTGCAGTGTGTCTGGAAGCTGGATCTGTATCTAGGCAATGGGGAATGGCTGGGGTCAGGGCACCCAGGGCAATGCATCCTGGCCCTAAGAATTCTGTCCACATGGGGCCACCCCCTCCCAAAATCTCTTGGGAAGACCAGCCTTTCTATGACTCTTTCTGGCTTACCCTCTGAGAGAGGCTGGTGAAGCTGTCACTGAACCAGGCAAGGTGGGAGGCACAGTGGGCAGAAAGGAAGCTGACTGTGGCATTGGTGTAGGCCCAGGCCTGCTGCAAGCTGGGTTGTACCATGGTGAGAAGGTGGGAGCCACAGGCTGGCAATGTCTCCTCTAGCCAGCTGTGGAGAAGACAGAGGAGATGAGAGGATTCTTAGCTTCCTCAGACCAGTTCAGCTCCTCAAAAACAGCTGGGGAAAGGGAGGTCTTGAGAAAGGAACACCACAAGCACTTCCCATTGACTGCGGATGCCCACATAGCCACCTGCACCACCCTGAACCCCAAGCCTTCCCTCTTACACTCTCCTCTGTCCTCCCTAGGGGCAGCTCACCTGTAGCCTTGCAGGCTGTAGGAGTAAAGTGTGGTATATACTTGCTGGCCAGCAGGCAAGAAACCAGATGACTGAAGCAACCTGCCAGTGAGGGAGGCTGAGGAGAGGAGGCCCCTGGTGAGCTGAGAGTTGAGAGGGGCAGGAACTTGGAAGATGGACACTGAAGGTCCCTGGGCAGGCAAAGTGGGTGAGGCAGTGGGGCAGAACTTCATGTGCTCATGGGTTGCAAAACGGGCTTTAGTCTGTCCAGAGCAGGCTTGGAGGGAGGCATGCAGGCCTAGAGGGCTATATCTTCTACTGAGTCAGGTGAACAGGAGGAATAGGATGGAGTCCTGAACTTGGGTATCAGGAAGCCTTAGATCTGAGCACCTGCCTTTCTATTTATTAGCTGTGATTTTATTTACTTATTTTTGGCAGTACAGGGGATTGAACTCAGGGGTGCTCTATCACTAGACTACATCCCCACCCCTTATTTTTTATGTTGAGATAGGGTCTTGCCAAGTTGCTGAGGCTGGCCTTAAACTTGAGATCGTCTTGCCTCAGCCTCTCAAGTCACTGGGATTACAGGCATGCGCCACCATGCCCAGCTTGCCCATTTTTTATCTTTTTAGACAGGGTCTTGTTAAGTTGCCTGGGCTGGCCTCGAACGTCCAATTCCCCTTGCCTCAGTCTTACAAGTAACTTGGAGTACAGGTGTGTGCCACTGTGTGCCAGCTATGATCTTAAGGTAATAGCTAAATAAATCTTTCTGAGTTTCAATTTCCTCAGGAATTAAAAGATTAAGAGTCAAATGATGTCATGAATATGCAAAGTACCTAGTACACTCTGAAGTGGTAATGTCACATTTGTGGACAGAAAATTCAGTCTCAAAAATGTTCACTTGGTGGCATTGAGAATACATCAGGACAAATGTAGGTACTGGGGTGCTACACCTAGCTCTGTGCCCACCATACTCTCTTTTCCTTGGTTGTCCATCTCCACTTACCCTGAAAAGAGTTGCATGACCGGATGTCATGACACAGGAAACCTATGGCAAAGACCAGCAGCAATAGCAATAGCCGGGTCCACGGTGGCTGAGGGCCCCGTGCCTGTTGCAACAAGCCCTAGTGGGAGATGGGGAAGAAACAGTGGTCAGAAGGGAGAGAGTCTGTCCCTTGCCTCTTAGGCAGGCCCTGAGCCTAGGCCTTCTAGGAGGGCCTGCACATTAGCCCCAAGGCAGGGGTGGAGTGGGCAAGATAGGTGGGGCAGGGATGCGATCCAGGCCCAACCCTGGGAGTGCTGAGATGCAGGACCATTAGTTGGTTGGAGAGGCTGAGTGCTAGCACCTTGCAGGCCACATCACAGGTGACAACATGCTGGTTGTTACTGCTGCTCTTCTTTAGCAGCTCCTGGTTGGTAAGCTTGAAGGACTGAATGGTTTCTTGCAGAGGCTTCTGTACCTTTAAGATAACAAAAGCTGGTCTGAGAACATGAGATCTAGCCCATGAGTGAATCCTGAGCCTCCACCCTGTTTCACTTTTCATGCCAAGAACATAGGGAAAGGAAGACAGTGGCTGAGGGGCAAAAACTCAGAACCCAGGTGAGGCCCAGCCTGCTACATCCTCCTAGCTCCCTACCTTCTTGGGAATTCGCTCCCAGGACTTGAGCAAGTGCTCCAACAGCAGGCTGTGGGGAAAGCACACCGTTGAATTTAGGTGGTCATTTAGCCCTCCCACCTTCCTGTAACTGCACATGACCCTGGCTCCTTCAGGATGAAAGACCTTCCACCCTGTATCCACAGGGCAGCAGCTCCCTAGAGGCCACTCCAGCAATATTCCCACTGAACCTGGGTGGTACGGGCTTACAGAACAGAGACCAATGTTCCCCCTTCTTCTAGGTCAAGGACAGGTCAGCCATAGGCTGGGGAGCATGAACTGGGAGGCTTCTCTGTGGATCAGAGCCCTACCCCCACCTGCCTGGATTGTGAAAGGTGTTTGGTATACAGCTGCCTCCAGATGCTGGTGCTGAGGGGGTCCACTGTCAGGCACTGGGTCATGCTGCCCAGGAGCTGCAGAGAGGACACAAGGGAGAGACTGCTGAGGGTTGGGGCTGGGAGAGAAGGAGAGTACCCAGAGGTCACCTGGGCAACACATATACCCCAAGGGTACAGAAATGGGATCAAGATTCCTGTAAGCTCTGAGAGGCTATCCAGAGGAGATGGGGCTCCTGAGCTAGAGACTGAACTCAAAGATAGCTCCTCTACAAGGGACAGGACACCAAAGATGCGCCAGGCCTGGATATGCTGCCCTTTAACAACTGTGCTCCTAAAGGCAGAGTGTGAGGGAGAGGAGAGGAGTGAACTACGGAAATACTGGGAAATGGGCTCCAAGGAGACAGGACCTGTGTCAGCAGACAGGGCTACTGCAGCTGACCCCTGGGCAAGTGATAAGCCTGCCACCAGTTCCTCACCTCTTTCTTCATCCTAGGTGGACAGTTAGGGGTGGCTCTGGACAGGAAGGAAGGGAAGTAGGTGTGCAGGGTAGATTCTGGCTTTGCTCCAAACGCCAGCACCTTCAGTCGGGGGTAGAGCTGACACAGCTGTTCCTGCAGGCTGCACAGAGGCGGGAGGAGGTCCAGGCACAGCTGTGAAAGGAGCTGTGCCATTGAGCCTTTTGCCTGCCTCAGAGCCCATGCCCTGGTTGAGGGGGGAGTCACTAAAGATCTTGCGATGGCTCTGAATTTTTAAAATCAGGGACTTCTTGGAAAATCTGTTGAAAGACACAGGCCCTCTCCTTATGAAAATGTCCAAAGCTAAACACACTCAAGGATTATATAATTTGGGGGGTTCACTGATTCCTTGAAATCCACCCTTGAACTTCTAGGCCATGAACCTCAGATCTTGGGCAACTGGGGAGAAGGGATGGGAATATAATGTCTGGGCCTGATCTTGAACTAGTATCCCTTTATAGCAGGGTTGAGCCAGGGCAGACCTACCTGGGTGACAGGGAGTTGTTGGGCATATAGGCAAAGTCCAAAAGTGGGAAGAAGTCCTTAGGGCCAATCATGCCAAAGCCCTTGGTGAGGTTGGGATGCATCCTAGAGGGCGGCGGGGAGGAAGAAATGGGCTTGTTGGAGACTACCACTCAGGCCAGCTGTTTTGGCCCTGACCCTAGTTAAGGTACAGGAAAAAGGGCATAAACGCTACCCCTCCCCCAGCCCTTAATGGTTCCCTCCCTTTCCTTCCTCACCATCACATTTGGAGGTGGGAGGAGCTGTCCTGATTTTCCTTGCATCTATGCAGACCAGGATCACAGCATCCCATTTTGCCGAAACAGCCTCCTGTGGACACCCTGGGCCTTCCCCTTGCTGTCCCCCCATTACTCACAGGAGCAGCCGATCCAGGTATGCGATGGCAAAGGGAGACAAAGACTTGATGCCCAGCACAGGCAGCATGATCCCCAGCCACACTGCAGAGCCAAAGAACAAGGAGGCTTCAGGCCTAACCACAGGGCACACCAAGGGGAGTGCCTGGCCTCCAAGACCTTCCCTTTCTTCCCCATTTCCTTGTTACCTTTCAGTCCCTCGGTGAGGTTGGCAAAACCTGCTTGTCCCAAGGCCCACATGATGGTCAGACATTTTGCTGGCCGGTTCTGGTGGGATCTCAGCAGTTCCAGGAACTGAGAAGGGATGGGGGCGTTGGGACAGGGAAGATCACCAGGGTACCACAGCGTAAGATGGGAAGAGAGATGTAAACTGGGAGGGAAGGAGCCAGCTAAGTGACAGTGGAGCACTACAGCAGTGTGGTGCATTGATTCACAGCATGGGCTTCACCCATACCTTGCTACTTCTTGGTTGACTGGACTTAGGAAAACTGCAGAATCCTCTATGCCAAATCTGACATTGAAGGGGACAATGACTGACAGGAAGGGGACAGGAAGGGGACAGTAGTGCATCCTCATGCATATCAGAAAGCACTCACACATCCTTCCTCATGTTTCAGGGTCTCCCATCATCTCACGACTTCATTCAACAATTAGATTCTGAACAGCCTCCCCAGTTCTGGCCCGTATCCCCAGTACCATCCAAAGCTTACCTTGCCCAGATTTGTGGTGGCAATCTTGGGCTTGTCTTGCAGAATGGCCTGGATACAGATGCGGTAACCATGCAATGACTCCCCTGGAGAGAGACATGATTTAAATAGTTAAACTACGTGGCATCCCAAAACTGAAATCTCCTCTTCTGGTAGCTATGAGCCCAGAACCTGGTCCCATTGAGTCTTAATGTCTTCCCTTTCCAAAAAGTGTCAAAATTGGCACATTTTTCTGCTGGAAACAGAATCATTAAACCATGCTGGAAGAAGGAAAAAAGGAGTAAGCTCCCAAGATGGTGCTCCCTGATGGGCCCCTCTTACCTGGTGTCTTATCAAGCTCTTGCAACATGGTGAATAGACAATGGTCAAAAAAGAGGTCCAAAGACCCTGCTGCCTTTGCCAGGAGCCCTCGGATGATCCCACGCAGCTCTCGGCTCACCAGGCTGTAGGGATAATCTGGGGCCCATTGGCCTCCATGTGAGAGCTGTGACCAAATGCCCTGCCATTTTGAGAATGCTGGTGCTCTCTCTTGAGAACAGTGAGTGGGAGCAGATGTCCCTGCACTGAGGTTGGTGTTCCTCCCTCTCCCAAGGAAGCCCATACACTTGCACAGCCAAGTGTGAATCAGGACAGTGGGACACTAAGCTCCGTTATGAACAAATAGCCCTTTTAGATTTTTCTTGACTTTGTCTGGGCTGAGGGAGTTGGGAAGACTAACCATGAGTATGCTGGCTGAGTGTGGGTTCACTCTGAGGAGCCTGGAGCTTGTAGTTGAGGTAGCTGGCCAGGTCCTTCAACCACACAGAGGGGTTCCCAACGAACACGCTCTGACTCTTGTCCAGTTCTCTCTGTAGAGCTGCCACATCCAGCTGCCAAAGATTAACACCTCCATGGTGAATTGAGAGGAGTGGAAGGAAAGAAGCGGGGGCGGGTGGGGGGGAAATGGACGAATGAGGTGGTGGTAAAAAGAACTAAGGGTTTCTGCTTTTATCGTAAGTATGTGGAATGCCATAAGTATGCTCAAGCACAATAAAGTGTGGACCAGGATAGCTGAGGATGCTGATCTCATGGCCCTATGCTCTTAGGCCATAAAGAGGGAAAAAAATGACAAGATAGAAAGTCTAAGATTACTGCTTCTGTGGGAGAGGGAACCAGAGTCAGCTTCTCTATCCCCTCCCTGGTATTCCCTATAAATTTCCTATTTCCCTTCCATTCTTGAGCACAAACATTCCATCTCCTTGGGGTTTTCATCTTTTTCTGAACTCCTCTGAACCAACAGTATCCCAAAGCCCACAGGTCCCTCAACTGCCTGTCCCCATCTTCTCTGCTCTTCAAGCCCCTGATCTTTCCACACCTCATGTCTAGGGACACTCACAGCTCTCATTGCCTCCTCTAGGCTGCGGAAGCGGCCCTGCTTCTGGTTTTGGTTGGTGACAGTTGCCACCTTCTTCGGCTGCTTCTTGTTGGCAGGTTTCTTAGGATCCACAGCAGGGGGTGGAACCTGTTCCTTATTCTGCCGCTTCATGATTTTCTCAAAGCCCCGCTCATAAAGGGTGCTTGTGGTCTGAATTGGAGCTGGGGTGAAGACAGGCAGAGAAAAGGGGCCACACTTAAGTTCCTAGGAACTCACAGAAACGGTGGTCCCTTGCACCACAGCAGCACCTAATTCATCTGCAAGGAGGAGGCCTCCTCAACCCCTTCTTGCTGACTGCTTAGGAGCAGGGCAGGGAGCCCTCCTGGTGGCTGGTTTTGGTCATCACCGTGCCAGTCTAGGGCTCTTGCACAGAGACTGGCCAGTTCTTCATTAGACAAACTAAGAGTGTATGGGAACAAGGAGAGGCACCGATAGCGAGGATTGGCTTCTCTGGTGTGTGGTTCAGGCTTTTTCCTTCCTTGTTCTGAGAAAAAA